>NIVC01003623.1:0-59587 GCA_002269645.1 Macrostomum lignano
TGATTCCCCAATTCCTCCCTCTGATTCCCCCAATTCCCTCCCTCTGATTCCCCTAATTCCCCTCCCTCTGATTCCCCTAATTCCCTCCCTCTGATTCCATCAATTCCCTCCCTCTGATTCCCCCAATTCCTCCCTCTGATTCCCAATTCCTCCCTCTGATATCCCCATTCCCTCCGCTCCTGATTCCCCAATTCTCTCCCTCTGATGCCCCCAATTCCTCCTCTGATTCCCCTGATTCCCTCCCTCTGATTCCCCCGATTCCCTCCATCTGATTCCCCCGATTTCCTCAATCTGATTCCCCCAACTCCCTCACTCTGATTCCCCGATTCCCTCGATCTGATTCCCTGACTCCCTCACTCTGATTCCCCGATTATCTCACTCTGATTCCCCCAATTCCCTCCCCCCAGATTCCCACCATTCCTCCCTCTGAATCCCCGATTCCCTCCCTTTTGATTCCCAATTCCTTCCTCTGATCCCTATTCCCTCCCTATGATTCCCCAGATTTCCTCCCCTGAATTCCCCGATTCCCTCTTGGTAGCACCAGCTGCTCCCTCACTCCCCCTCGCAGCCTCGATCTCCCACCCCCTGTTTGCACTGCCAGCTGCGTCACAGAACATTGGGCCATGGAAGGCTCCGATAAGACGTTCTGGAGTCGGGGTGACTCAAGGAAGATGGCAAACTGCCGAGCTTTGCAGCAACCTGTAATCGGATTTTCGAATTTGTTCACATTGCAGCAAGCGCTTGCACTTTTGTCCAAATATTTGTGCATGCATACGCGCTAGGCAGCATGAGTTTGTGCAGTTGAACTTCCTGTAGCCTACGATCCCTAGCAACTGCTTCAACTCGAACTGCGGTTCCAGCTCGGCAGGTGCTGCTCAGACACTCCGACTGACAGGGCCAGTCATAAATAAATATTTTCATAAAGCATAGCGGTACTCCACAGCCGCTTTTCCTGCCATTGGCGGTGTCTAGATAGTAACCTGTCTAACAGTCGATTCCCTGTGTCTAACACTTGATTCCCTGTGTCTAACAGTTAATTCCCTGTGTCTAACACTTGATTCCCTGTGTCTAACAGTTGATTCCCTGTGTCTAACAGTCGATTCCCTGTGTCTAACAGTTGATTCTGTGTGTCTAACACTTGATTCCCGGTGTCTAACAGTTGATTCCCTGTGTCTAACACTTGATTCCCGGTGTCTAACAGTTGATTCTCTGTGTCTAACACTTAATTCCCTGTGTCTAAAAGTCGATTCCCGGTGTCTAACAGTTGATTCCCTGTGTCTAACAGTTGATTCCCTGTGTCTATCAGTTGATTCTGTGTGTCTAACACTTGATTCCCTGTGTCTAACACTTGATTCCCTGTGTCTAACAGTTAACCCCCTGTCTAACACTTGATTCCCTTGTCTAACAGTCGATTCCCTGTGTCTAATAGTTGATTCCCGGTGTCTAACACTTGATTCCCGGTGTCTAACAGTTGATTCCCTGTGTCTAACAGTTGATTCCCTGTGTCTAACAGTTGATTCCCTGTGTCTAACAGTTGATTCCCTGTGTCTAACAGTTGATTCCCTGTGTCTAACAGTTGATTCCCTGTGTCTAACAGTTGATTCCCTGTGTCTAACAGTCGATTCCTGTGTCTAACAGTTGATTCTGTGTGTCTAACAGTTGATTCCCTGTGTCTTACAGTTGATTCCCTGTGTCTAACAGTTGATTCCCTGTGTCTAACACTTGATTCCCTGTGTCTAACAGTTAACCCCCTGTCTAACACTTGATTCCCTGTGTCTAAAGTCGATTCCCGGTGTCTAACAGTTGATTCCCTGTGTCTAACAGTTGATTCTGTGTGTCTAACAGTTGATTCCCTGTGTCTAACACTTGATTCCCTGTGTCTAACACTTGATTCCTGTGTCTAACAGTTAATTCCCTGTGTCTAACAGTTGATTCTGTGTGTCTAACACTTGATTCCCTGTGTCTAACAGTTGATTCCCTGTGTCTAACAGTTGATTCCCTGTGTCTAACAGTCGATTCCCTGTGTCTAACAGTTGATTCTCTGTGTCTAACAGTTGATTCCCTGTGTCTAACAGTTGATTCCCTGTGTCTAACAGTTGATTCTGTGTGTCTAACAGTTGATTCTCTGTGTCTAACAGTCGATTCCCTGTGTCTAACAGTTGATTCTGTGTGTCTAACACTTGATTCCCTGTGTCTAACACTTGATTCCCTGTGTCTAACACTTGATTCCCTGTGTCTAACAGTTGATTCCCTGTGTCTAACAGTTAACCCCCTGTCTAACACTTGATTCCCTGTGTCTAACAGTTGATCCTGTGTCTAACACTTGATTCCCTGTGTCTAACAGTTGATTCTGTGTGTCTAACACTTGATTCCCTGTGTCTAACAGTTGATTCCCTGTGTCTAACAGTTAACCCCCTGTCTAACACTTGATTCCCTGTGTCTAACAGTTGATTGCCTGTGTCTAACAGTTGATTCCCTGTGTCTAACACTTGATTCCCTGTGTCTAACAGTTGATTCTGTGTGTCTAACAGTTGATTCCCTGTGTCTAACAGTTAACCCCCTGTCTAACACTTGATTCCCTGTGTCTAACACTTGATTCCCTGTGTCTAACAGTTGATTCCCTGTCTAACACTTGATTCCCTGTGTAAAAGTTAATTCGCATGTTCAGTTGATCTCCTATGTAACAACATTTTATCCCATTTCCAAGCGATTTCGAATTTTGTAAACAAATCTGATCCTTTTTGATTTTGCTGTTTCTTAGAAATCGGACACTGGGCGCAGGCTTGATGGGCAAACATCATTAGTGCTTCTCTCCCGTTTGTGTCATGCAGTGGCGGATCTAGGATTCCTTTCGGTGGGGACGGACAGGCAGACAAAGGCGCACTACTGCTAGAGGGGCGCCATATGCACCTAGCACCTTAGTCCTTAGCTATATTCTTCTCAATGTCCTTGTGATAATTATTGACATGCGAAGCAATATAAATTAAATGGCTAATTGACTTTACACAAAATGTAAATTTCTTGCTGTGTGGTAGTTTAAGTTTGTCATTTAGCTGCAATGAAAGTAGCCCTAAGGCCTAGGCGTGTAGCAAATCGGAAAAATGATTAAATAGCTAAGTCTCAAGTGATGTGTTTAGCACTACTTGAATGTCAGCCAGAAAGACATATTGTCATATTGACTATAAAATGTGAATAGTTAGCTTTATTAAAAGGTGCAATTGCGCGCAATGCAAGCTTTATTGACCAGTTGTTAACTTAGCTAGCTTTATAAAAAATTCACGCGCAGCTCGTAGTGATAGCTAGTTGTGATAGCTAGCAAGTGATAGCTAGTTGTGATAGCTAGCAAGTGATAGCTAGTTGTGATAGTAGCAAGTGATAGCTAGTTGTGATAGCTAGCAAGTGATAGCTAGTTGTGATAGCTAGCAAGTGATGGCTAGTTGTGATAGCTAGCAAGTGATAGCTAGTTGTGATAGCTAGCAAGTGATAGCTAGTTGTGATAGCTAGCAAGTGATAGCTAGTTGTGATAGCTAGCAAGTGATAGCTAGTTGTGATAGCTAGCAAGTGATAGCTAGTTGTGATAGCTAGCAAGTGATAGCTAGTTGTGATAGCTAGCAAGTGATGGCTAGTTGTGATAGCTAGCAAGTGATAGCTAGTTGTGATAGCTAGCAAGTGATAGCTAGTTGTGATAGCTAGCAAGTGATAGCTAGTTGTGATAGCTAGCAAGTGATAGCTAGTTGTGATAGCTAGCAAGTGATAGCTAGTTGTGATAGCTAGCAAGTGATAGCTAGTTGTGATAGCTAGCAAGTGATAGCTAGTTGTGATAGCTAGCAAGTGATAGCTAGTTGTGATAGCTAGCAAGTGATAGCTAGTTGTGATAGCTAGCAAGTGATGGCTAGTTGTGATAGCTAGCAAGTGATAGCTAGTTGTGATAGCTAGCAAGTGATAGCTAGTTGTGATAGCTAGCAAGTGATAGCTAGTTGTGATAGCTAGCAAGTGATAGCTAGTTGTGATAGCTAGCAAGTGATAGCTAGTTGTGATAGCTAGCAAGTGATAGCTAGCAAGTGATAGCTAGTTGTGATAGCTAGTTGTGGTAGCTAGCAAGTGATAGCTAGTTGTAATAGCTAGCAAGTGATAGCTAGTTGTGATAGCTAGCAAGTGATAGCTAGCAAAAAGACGGATGCTTGCAGAAAGGGTGAAAATTCAAATAACAAAGTCTTTACGGCGTGAGCACTTCTGCAAAATCGATCAATCACCTGATCCGCAGTCACTGCAACCTCAGGGTGGGTGTGCAACAGAGCCAGGCTGACAAGTCTGTCCTGCTGCATGGTAGAACGCAAATACGACTTGAAGCGTCGCAAACTAGAAAAAGATCTTTCAACAGTTGCAGTTGAGACAGGTAAAGTTGCAGCAATCTTCAGCAGTGCGAAAATGTTAGGGAAAAATGCAGCATTGCAGTTAGCCAGCGCCTCAATCGCAGTGTCGGCTGCAGCCACAGATTTTGACCTTTCCCAAATACTTTTCCAGCAGGCAAACTCGCCCTAACAACTGCATGGGTGTCTAAAAAGCTGCTGAACTGCGACAGTCTGTCAAAGGCTCGAAGTCTTTGACATCGTATAAATGGACGTACTTTGGAAGCAAACATGTTAAGTGGAGAAAAGCATCATGCTGGGCCTGGTCCCCAAAGCGCTGCTGGAACTGAGACAGAATGTGCTGTAGGAATGGCTCGTACACATCAGCACGGAAGTGTTCCTCCGGCGTGTCTTCGCTAGCACCACGCCCCTGCTGACAGCCTCTACGACGAGGGATGCACAGCTCTACGTCCGCTTCAGCTGCAGCTTCGGATGCTGACGACCAGATGCTTTTGAAGGCAGTGCTGGCTTCTGCCTGCATCTTTTCCAGCGTGACACGCACGTTCTCGATGTGCTTGCTTGCTGTAAACAAATCGATACTAACTTTCTGAAGGAAGCTGGACAGAGGCCGGATTACTGCCTCGCCCATCATATGCAGCGCCACGATGAAGTTCGGCATTGTGCAGGCGGCCTTCAGCATCTGCGCCTTGGCAGCAGTTCTTGGATCGCGATCGGAGGCGGATTCGCAGAAATCAAGAAATTCCACAATTGATGCGAAAAGCTGCGAAAACACGAGCACGGCGTCATTCCGCTCGACCCAGCGAGTATCGCAGAGGGTTAGCAGTTTCCGCCGACGGCTTCTGCACGAGCCACTTGCTGTACATGTAACTCTTTGAAAGAGCTCAAGCCGCTTTGCCGATGAATTGACGAAGTTTGTTACTTCTCCTATAACTCCCATTGCGTTACGAATTGGGGGCAGTTTGCAGGCATGAACGAGTGCAAGGTTTAGGCAGTGACTGGAGCAGTGAATGTTAGTACGCTGCTGGACACTTCTGCCGAAGATGTGCCTGAACTCCATTGAACTCACCCCGCATTGCAGCGGCTCCATCGTAGCCTTGACCTACGAGTAGGTGGTAGTTGATGCCCAACTTCTCGAGAAAACTGAACAATGCAGCGGCGAGTGCTGAGCCGGACTGATCGGTCACATGAGCAAATCCGAGAAAATCTTCCCTGAGAGTGCAGTCAGCATCGACGTACCGAGCATGCAGCAACTGACATCTGCTTCTTTTTCGAGTTGTCACACGTCTCATCCATGAGGACAGAAAAACATTTTGCTGCATTGACTTTGGTGGCCAGAGTTTCCTGAATCACGCAACCAGCGGCTTCGAGGAGCTCCTTTTGAATTGTCTTGCTGATGTACGTTGCATTTGCTGCTGAATTCTTGAGATGCTTCTCCAACGCTTCGTCACCAGCATCAACACGAAACTGCAGTAAAGCGCGAAAGTTGCCGCTGCCTGAAACCATCGAATTGTCGTCACTCGTGTCAGAGTTGCCACTTGAAAGCGGGCCATCGTCGCGGTGACCGCGAAGTGGAATGTTTTGTCTTCCACAGAGCAACAGCGTCTTCACAATTGGCCGCAGTCGATTTCGATTCTCTGCTGCCTGTCGTTGCCGCGCTTCGTCCAGCTGCTTCACCACATCGATGCGAGCTGCTGCTTGCTGCTTGAAGGTGGCCGCGCGTGCCATAGCATCTTGGTGATACGCTGTTGCTGCATGGGAGGTGACAGCCGTTTGCACCAAACAGACGGTCGTACCTACTCAAGGGCTTTGACACTAGGAAGCCGAGCTGCTGGTTGCGTACATCCCCAGACGCTGGCCCAAAAAGCGCACAGAACCGACAGAAAAGCCCAGATCGAGCTTCTGAGAAGGCTAGAAAGCTGTGCTTCTGCAGGTGCTCATGTCTTAGATAGCGCTTTTCAGGTTTGCCCTTTACAATGCGCGTAGAGTAAGGCATTGAGTAGTTGGCTGACGGCGACCAGGCAGAGTCAAGCAGCTTAAGACGAATGTGGTCATTCAGGTGTTCACTCAGAGGGCCACCAGCAACGTGCAAACCCAAGTCGATCATGCAGATTCCCCTGCCAGTATCAGCAGTAGAAGCATGGGCTCTGGCAGCAGGGGCGCCGGATTCAGCAGCAGCAGGGGCGCCGGATTCAACAGCAGCAGGGGCGCCGGATTCAACAGCAGCAGGGGCGCCGGATTCAACAGCAGCAGGGGCGCCGGATTCAACAGCAGCAGGGGCGCCGGATTCAACAGCAGCAGGGGCGCCGGATTCAACAGCAGCAGGGGCGCCGGATTCAACAGCAGCAGGGGCGCCGGATTCAACAGCAGCAGGGGCGCCGGATTCAGCAGCAGCAGGGGCGCTGGATTCAACAGCAGCAGGGGCGCCGGATTCAGCAGCAGCAGGGGCGCCGGATTCAACAGCAGCAGGGGCGCTGGATTCAACAGCAGCAGGGGCGCCGGATTCAACAGCAGCAGGGGCGCCGGATTCAACAGCAGCAGGGGCGCCGGATTCAACAGCAGCAGGGGCGCTGGATTCAACAGCAGCAGGGGCGCCGGATTCAACAGCAGCAGGGGCGCCAGATTTAGCAGCAGGATGCCCAGAAGTTTTGCTCAGGAAAGTGCTAATTCCTACTGTGCTTCTGGCGCTTTCCTCGAGAAGACGAAGCTTTTTCTTGCGTCTGTTTTCAGCCCCGGAGGCTCTACGTTTCATCGCAACGGAGATTTGAATGCTTATTGCAATATTTGAGGAACTTGGAAATCAGCAGAGATGAAACATTTTTTAAATAGTTTAATTCCTTTTAAGCTTGGGTGTTCCCAGGCTGGGGTGGGCGCTGAAGTCGGCCACTCGCTAAACCCCTACGTTAGCACCTCCTCCGTAAGCACCCCCTACATTAGCACCTCCTACATTAGCACCCCTCCATCAGCACCCCAACTATTAGCATCCTCTCCATTTACATCCTTGTCCATACCCTCTATCCCACCTTGCATTCACACCACCTGCACCCACCCTACTTGCACCCACACCATGCACCCATTTCACCGCACATCCCATGCAGTTCCTTATAACTCAGACTCAGCCATCACCATCGCCACTCAACACAGGTGGTGAAGATGCTATTCGTAGTCGTGGTGATGTTCGCCATCCTGTGGCTGCCCTACCGCCTGATGGTGGCCTACAACAGCTTTGTACCGCCGCAGTATCGCATCGTCTCCGAGTGGTACCGCGTGATCAGCCGCCTTCTGGTCCTCGTCAACTCCGCCATCAACCCAGTCATCTACAACGCCATGTCGGTGAAATTCCGGCGTGAATTCCGCAGCCTTCTGTATTGGATTCGTAAGTTTGTACTGCCTTTGCGGCGGAAACTTGATTAGACTGAAGGTTGGATGGTTGCAGGTGGTGTGAGTGCTGGCGGCGTGGGTGCATGTGGTGTGCGTGCTGGCGGTGTGGGTGCAGGCGGTGTGGGTGCAGGCGGTGTGGGTGCTGGCGGTGTGGGTGCAGGCGGTGTGGGTGCAGGCGGTGTGGGTGCAGGTGGTGTGGGTGCAGGCGGTGTGGGTGCAGGTGGTGTGGGTGCAGGTGGTGTGGGTGCAGGTGGTGTGGGTGCAGGTGGTGTGGGTGCAGGTGGTGTGGGTGCAGGCGGTGTGGGTGCAGGTGGTGTGGGTGCAGGTGGTGTGGGTGCAGGCGGTGTGGGTGCAGGTGGCATTTGAGGGAACAGTGGATGTAGCGTATGTCTCGCACAGTAATATAATTGCGTCTCAGTTTTACACTGCACCAGTCAAGTATCATCTCACACTGCGATACTCTGATAGCCAAGCCTCTTTATGAAGAACTTAGTGCCATTCTATTCACTATATTGTGTACCAAAACAAGGCGCCGAAGGTCAACTAAGAATAGTTTCCACTGTATCAGGGGGCTTAGGAAAAGTCGGATGTTAATTAAATCCTCTCAATGCAATTTCCGAGCACGTTAATGACCAGGAAGTGTCATTCTGGGTTCGCTGCAGTTTTTGCTGAATTCAGAACCTGAGGGAGTGTAGAGGTCAATTCCAATTCATCCATTCATCCATTTTATCACTTTAATCAAATAATCAATTCATTAGTTCATCATTTCATCAATTCATCAATTCACCAATTCATTAATTCATCAATTTATCAATTCACGAATTCACCAATTGATCAATTCACCAATTCATCAATTTATCAATTCACCAATTCATCTATTTCATTAGTTCACAAATTCATCAATTTATCAATTCACCAATTCATCATTTCATCAATTCATTAATTCACCGATTCATCAATTGATCAATTCACCAATTCATCATTTCATCAATTCATCAATTCACCAATTCATCATTTCATCAATTCATCAATTCACCAATTCATCAATTTATCAATTCATCAATTCACCAATTCACCTATTCATCATTTCATCAATTCACCAATTCACCAATTCATCAATTCACCAATTCATCATTTCATCAATTCATCAATTCACCAATTCATCAATTTATCAATTCATCAATTCACCAATTCACCTATTCATCATTTCATCAATTCACCAATTCACCAATTCATCAATTCACCAATTCATCAATTCACCAATTCACCAAATCATCAATTCACCAATTCACCAATTCATCAATTCATCAATTCATCAATTCCAGTTCACCGGCCAGGCAACGCGGGCGACAGGCGCGCACCGGTCGGAGGCCTGGCCGGGGCCGGGCGCGCTGCCACCTTGAAATTCGCCAGCGTCACCAGCGGCCGCCCGGCGAGGTCCCCGATGGAACAGAAGCAGCAGCAGCCCCAACGCGTCACAGCCAGCAGACCGGACTCACTGGTCTGATCGCGGTTACTAGGAGATGCAAGTCAACTCAGTCAAGCAACGATTCCACAATATTTTTAAAACTGCAAGCCGCACCCTCCTCAAGAGAGAAAGTGTGGTGGATGCGTTTTGGAAGTGTTGGAAACTTTCGAATTCCCAATCCTAGAAATTCCCATTTCCTGAATTCCCAATCCCAGAAATCCCTAATCCCCTTTAATTCCTTGTCCCTCTATTTTCTAATTCCCAGATTCCCCATTCCCATTATTCCTTATTCTCAGAACTCCCCATTCCCAGAACTCCCCATTCCCAGAACTTCCCATTCCCAGGATTTCCCTCTTCCAGAATTCCCCATTCCCATAATTTCCCATTAACTGACATCGCCATTTCCAGAATCCCCCATTCCCAGAATCCCCCATTCCCAGAATTCCCCATTCCCAGAATTTCCCTTCCCCAGAATTTCCTACTCCCAGAATTCCCCATTCCCAGAATCTCCCATTCCCAGAATTCCCCATTAACTGAAATCCCCATTTCCAGAATTTCCATTTCCCAAAACAGCATTTCCTGCAACCCCCAATTCTTGAAATCCCATTTCCCAGATCCCTGTCTATTCTCGAACGTTTCTCCTTTCTCGAACTGCAAACTTCCTCAAACTATTGTTGTGATGCAGACCCAGAAACACCTGTTATTTTGTCCCATACAGAATTGTCAAAAGATTGTCTGGAACTGAATGAGAAAAGCCGGTCTAACTGACGGCGCAAACCATTTTGATTGCTATTCCGTGTTCCACTTAAAATGCTTCATTTCACTTCAATGTCCTGTGCCCAACCTATTCGATATCTTAGCACATGTAGTTTAGCAACTAACTAATTAGTTTCTGCATCGAAAGTTTGAATATAGTAACTTGTTATTGTCCTCTTGCACATTCTGGAGTAACAGAATAAGTTTAAAACAACTTATATTTATTTGTGAAACAAACAGTGTCTGTCTATAATTGTCAGGAAAATTTTTACTAAGTAAACTGTTTATGAACTAAATGTGCTTATCTATTATAAATGTTGTTATATTCCGTAATTCCATTCCGTGCAATACTGTTATAGATGCATTATATTATAATATATACATCTTCATGACAATTTATCATGGCAATTCGGCATCATTTTATTACTTAGTTGTGGAGTTTCCAATGGTTTTTAATTATAAAAATAATCCCTTATTTGACTGTATTCAGATGGGAACTATCTATGGCCAGTCTTGGAAGTGTTGGAAATGGCCCAGGAGTTGGCACTTGGGAACTGTCTATGGCCCAGCAATCAGCACATGGGAACTGTCTATGGCCCAGCAATCAGCACATGGGAACTGTCTATGGCCCAGCAGTCAGCACTTGGGAACTGTCTATGGCCCAGCAATCAGCACATGGGAACTGTCTATGGCCCAGCAGTCAGCACTTGGGAACTGTCTATGGCCCAGCAATCAGCACATGGGAACTGTCTATGGCCCAGCAGTCAGCACTTGGGAACTGTCTATGGCCCAGCAATCAGCACATGGGAACTGTCTATGGCCCAGCAGTCAGCACCTGGGAACTTTCTATGGCCCAGCAATCAGCACCTGGGAACTGTCTATGGCCAAGCAATCAGCATATGGCAACTGTCTATGGCCCAGCAGTCAGCACCTGGGAACTGTCTATGGCCAAACAGTCAGCACATGGGAATTGTCTGTGGCCCAGCCGTAGGCGCAAACGCTACTGCTAATCAAACACTGTTCAGTGCAGGTTCCAGGTGTTGGAACAACTAGAAGCAAAATGCAAACACGGAGATGAGGGTGAGAAATATTGTATTTCCCGGAAAGGCGCTGCTGCACGCAATTCGTCAGCTGCCAGTGGCGTCATCAAACGGATCTCCTTATCAACAACTTCCATTGTATCGAAGGTGAATCTGTATTTTTACAATAAACTTGTTACGTTGATTTTTGTTAACCTGAGAAATCTGATCTGCATATCTCTCAATGTACAGTTTTGCGTCACGGATAGAACTTTGTAGACTACTTTTGCTTCGTTATTGGTACTAGAAGTAGGTGCAGTTTTTTTGTTTTGCAACAAGAAAGAAGTGAATTAACTGTCAGCTTGTTATTGACAGAATTTTATTGAATTTAATTCGAGACAAAACTGTCTGTGCTGCTGCATTTTTAATCTCCTATCGCCCCTGGGAATTTCTTTGAAGATCTTTGAAGAATATTTTGCGATGTGAACCGGAGCATTGGTTTGTTTTTAAAAAAGAATTTTCGAGTCAAAGCTCCGGTCAGGAACAAAGGAGCGTCTGGAAATTTTTCATAGGTTTTTGTTTTTGCATTTTCCCTGCAAATCAATTCATGGGCGGTTCCCTCCTATGAGGGCCAGCCCCCCCCCCAAGGTACAGAGAGTGTACACGACTGATGAAAAGAAAGCCTGGGCTGCTGTACACCCAGTGTGAGCAGTGTGTATAGTGTACAGGAGCTGTGTACAGCGGCCCTGACTTTATTTTTCGTTAGGCATGTACACTTCACTGTGCCTTGGAGGTTGGCCCTCAAGCGCGTTAATTGCACGAGAAGAGAGCCAAGATTTAGCCCCAAATTAATGCGACTGCACTTAGAATCGAGCCTGGGCCCGTCAGAGCGCCGCGCCAGACCACTGGACCTGCCCTGCTCGCCCATGTGCGACAGAACCGTCATCATGGTGGCCAAGTCGCGCCAACCCCCTCACCCAATCATCCAGGGTCGCCAACCCCCTCACCCAATCATCCAGGGTCGCCAAACCCCTCATCCAATCATCCAGGGTCGCCAAACCCCTCACCCAATCATCAAGGGTCGCCAACCCCTCACCCAATCATCCAGGGTCGCCAAGACAAGCAGAGATGAGTCAACAGGGGTCAGTAATAAGAACTCAACAAAGCTCTGAGTTACCGCAATCCGGTGGAAACCGAGACATCGTGCATCTTATATTATATTTCATGCTTCATAAAAAATAGCAAGTTTGTACTCTTAGTTTCTGGCTACATGCTGAATTAGAGAGGGCTTAAAAGGATATGCATTTAAGCAGATTTTCAGGTGACTACTACAGTACTAAGAATTCTTTGCATTAGGATAATTTCAAGAATTGTTCTGCTTCGGCAGTGGGTAACTATTTCTGGGGATACTGGACGCTGTGTGAGCGAGGTACAACATTAAAATAATTTAAAAAACTTGGACTTCAACTACTGTCAGTAGTGCAGACAGGGCATGTCTAAAGCCAGACGAGTTCTTATCCAAACACGAATCTGAAAATTTAACAGCCAGTAACTAAGAAACCAGCTTACACAAGGAATCTGGTTAGCAACAGGACCAACACTTGAAAATGCATTACCGAGGCAGGCGTTACGAGCGTATTAAATACTCAGTGCGTGTCTTAGTCTATGCGCTTCCATTGATTGATTGAAGCCAGGCTCACCTGATGCTGTTTGTGCTAAAAGTGAAAAAAGCCAAACTCCTAATGCATTTTAAAGCAAAGTTGGACCTTTTAAAATAGAATTCCATGTAACTGCGGTGCGTTAGTGGCTACTAGCGTTCACTTTTCGAACTCTTTTTGGGTTGCCATTGGATGGTCGCTTCATCAATTCAGCCAGCTTCCTCCTTCTCAGCTGCTTCGGCCTCGCGTTGCTTTTTCTCCGCCTCTTCTGCAATACAAGAAAGTAGAGAGGAGTGGCTTAGTTCTGTGTTTGGGTTTCTCTGGTTCACGGGATTTTCTGGTTCACGGGATTTTCTGGTTCACGGGATTCTCTGGTTCACGGGATTTTCTGGTTCACTAGATTTTCTGGTTCACGGGTTTCTCTGGTTCACTGGATTTTCTGGTTCACATGTTTTTCTGGTTCACTAAATTTTCTGGTTCACGAGTTTCTCTGGTTCACGGGTTTCTCTGGTTCACGGGTTTCTCTGGTTCACGGGTTTCTCTGGTTCACGGGATTTTCTGGTTCACGGGATTTTCTGGTTCACTAGATTTTCTGGTTCACGGGTTTTTCCGGTTTACGGGTTTTTCTAGTTCACTGGATTTTCTGGTTCACGTGTTCTTCTGGTTCATTGGATTTTCTTGTTCACGGGTATTTCTGGGTCTCTGAATTTTCTGGTTCACGGGTTTTTCTGGTTCACAGGATTTTATGGTACACGGGTATTTCTGGTTCGCGGGATTTTCTTGTTCACTGAATTTTCTGGTTCGCAGGTTTTTTCTGGTTCACAGGTTCTCTGGTTCACGGGTTTTTCTGGTTTACTGGATTTTTGGTTCACGGGTTTTTCTGGTTCACTGGATTTTCTGGTTCACGGGTTTTTCTGGTTCACTGGATTTTCTGGTTCACGGGTTTTTCTGGTTCACTGGATTTTCTGGTTCACGGGTTTCTCTCAGTCACAGTTGTCTCCGAATTTGTTGGTTCCTCATTTACAAGTTCCCCCGGTTCACAGATTTTCCTGTTTGTTCTATTGGTTTCACCTGTTCACCGGCTGCACCGAATCACTCACCGATCTCAGCCCGGGCCTTCCAGGTGGCGCGGTTCTCCTTGATGACGTCTGCCCAGGGCCGGCGGATGCTGGGGCTTCCGCTTTCACTGGCCGCTGCAGAGCGGGAGATGATCTTTATATGTCACTCGTGTGTCACTCATGTGTCACTCATGTGTCACTCATGTGTGACTGGCATGCTAACCTATCACACACATGTCACTCAGCTATCACATGCATGTCTCTCAGCTATCACACTCATATCAATCAGCTATCACACTCATGTTACTCAGCTATCACACTCATATCAATCAGCTATCACACTCATATCAATCAGCTATCACACTCATGTTACTCAGCTATCACACTCATATCAATCAGCTATCACACTCATATCAATCAGCTATCACACTCATATCAATCAGCTATCACACTCATATCAATCAGCTATCACACTCATATCAATCAGCTATCACACTCATGTTACTCAGCTATCACACTCATATCAATCAGCTATCACACTCATATCAATCAGCTATCACACACATGTCCCTCAGCTATCACACATGTCACTCAGCTATAACACACCTGTCACTCAGCTATCACACACATTTCACTCAGCTATCACACATTTCACTCAGCTATCACACACATTTCACTCAGCTATCACACATTTCACTCAGCTATCACACACATGTTACTCAGATATCACACATGTCACTCAGCTATCACGCATGTCACACACAGATGCCTACAACAGTTGCCTACAATGACCAGTCACGTGACCCCAGCTCACAGCCGTCATCGTCGGGCCCAGCCGAGCCGCCAGCTTTTCTCTGCTGCTCAAACAGCGGCCCGAGAATTTTCTCAAGCATGTCGCCGAGCACGTTGAAGCTGGGCTCCATGATGAAGTCGATGAATCCTGCAATGAGCATTATAAAATTTAATGTAAATATTCGCAGGAGGGCTTCGTCCTAAAAACCAGCGCTGGGGCGATTCTGCCCATTCCGCAGACTCCTGAGCACTCATGCACTCGCTCACACAGGGTGTACAGCGGCCCTGACAGTCTAATCATCAGGCATGTACACTCTCTGGGCCTTGGGGTTGGTAGCAAACCCCAGAATCCCTATCCTCAAACCAGACCCCATGCGTCAAGACGCCCTCAAAGCGGCGGCTCACCAACTTGCGACTGGGCCACCATGGTGACGGTTCTGTCGCACAGGGGCGAGCAGGGCAGGTCCAGAGCTCGCTCGCGGTCACCCTGGTGCGGTTAAATCTCGGTGAGTGTACCAGGCAATGTGATCGTATTTGAGCATTCTAACAGGGAAGGCTGCTTGTATGCTTTGCTTTAAACGGAAGCGACGCTGGGCATGATCTATCACGAAGTTTTAGGGCCACTCAGACATATATCCTTAGCAAAACAGCTTTCTACTTTCAGTTCAGTATACATAAGCTATTTTATAAAAAAGGGCAGATGAAATGACTGATAAGTTTAGAAGCCCAAGCTTACAGGCGTAAACAGTTTGCTAATTGGTTCAGCAATAATGTACATTAGCCAGTCAACTGAAATGTACATGGCAGCTTTAGGCTGGAATTTCGAGAAAGGCAATAAAAATTGGGGCGGGGCTAGGGGTAGCGTGGAAAGGCGCGGTTGGAGGGTTAAGCTGGGGCTGGGGGGTAAGAGCCAATAAAAAGTAGCCGTGGCTTTAAAATACATCAAAATGCTTCCGTTTAACTTACTACTGAACTGAAAGTAGATTAAACGCGAATACGAGCTATGCTGAGTGGCCCATCTAGTCATTCTAGTATCTGTGCTTGATCCTGGACTCACCTGCCGGAAGAACTCCTCCAACAGGCCCAGAGTCCATCGGTAGTGCAAGTCCCAGCGTTTGCCCGGGTGGCTGATGTCAGCGCAGTGCAGCATGAGGGCCAGGGCCTTCTCCTTGTCAATTCTGCAGCGATTTCGATTCGGACGCTGATAAGTAGTGAGTGCGGCATTTTTAGCTCCCAAAAAACGCAATATTATAGAAAATATTGTGTAGAAAATGAAAACGGGTTTACTTGTAAACTGAACTGGACTAAAACTAATGAAATTTGACCTTTTGGCGTTAGTAAAAACGGACTGGCATGGACGGCCTGCAACATCCGGCTAGACAAGCTACTTTGCAGGCTCGGCCTACACTACAACAAAACAATCTGATAAATGAGTAGTATGCCTAGCATATCGGTAGCTATTCAGCAAATCGAAATTGCATTTCACAACTCCAGCCAGAGGTCGGGGAACTTTTTTACCTCAAGGACCAGATAGAGAATGCAGCTCACTGGAAAGGTGAGGGAATAGAAGATGAGAGAGATGAGCAAAGAGAGGATAGGCAAGAGGTGGGATGAGAGAAAAGATTATAAGAGAAGAGAAGAGGGGAGAGATGAGAGAGGAGGAGAGAGAAGAGAGGAGGAGAGAGGAGAGAGAGGAGAGAGGCAAGAGAGAGGAGAGAGGAGGAGAGAGGGGAGAGGGGAGAGAGAGGAGAGAGGAGCAGAGAGGAGGAGAGAGGAGAGAGAGGAGAGAGGAGGAGAGTGGAGAGAGAGGAGAGAGGAGGAGAGAGGGGAGAGAGGAGAGAGGGGAGAGAGAGGAGAGAGGAGGAGAGAGGAGGAGAGAGGGGAGAGAGGAGAGAGGGAGAGAGAGAGGAGAGAGGAGGAGAGAGGGGAGAGTGGAGAGAGGCAAGAGAGAGGAGAGAGGAGGAGATAGGGGAGAGGGGAGAGAGAGGAGAGAGGAGGAGAGAGGAGGAGAGAGGAGAGAGAGGAGGGAGGAGGAGAGAGGAGAGAGAGGAGAGAGGAGGAGAGAGGGGAGAGAGGAGAGAGGGGAGAGAGAGGAGAGAGGAGGAGAGAGGAGAGAGAGGAGAGAGAGGAGAAAGGAGAAGAGAGGAGAGAGAGGAGAGAGGAGGAGAGAGGGGAGAGAGGAGAGAGGGGAGAGAGGAGGAGAGAGGAGAGAGAGGAGAGAGGAGGAGAGAGGGGAGAGTGGAGAGAGGCAAGAGAGAGGAGAGAGGAGGAGATAGGGGAGAGAGGAGAGAGAGGAGAGAGGAGGAGAGAGGAGAGAGAGGAGAGAGGAGGAGAGAGGGGAGAGTGGAGAGGGGAGAAAAAAAGAAGAGAAAAGAGAAGAGAATAGATATACCATAAACTTAAGTGTTGTGTAGTGACAAAAGTTATTGGTTTAGTTGCACAGTACATACTTTGGAAATATTTTTACTGAATAATTTCTTTGCGTCTTTTTCTTATATTTCTACTGTCAGTAGAGTAATAAATAAAATTCCAGTATAATTTATGCTAGGTATTTAATTTATCGATTTGCCGTTTTTTATATACTACTCGTATTTTGTGGCGGTCCAGCCAAGTACGACATATGCGAGCGTAAATTTTATTATGCTGTCTACAGCTCACTAACTTCTCTATTGCAACCGCGAGTACAGCTTCAATGCTAACCCTAACCCTGACCCTAACCCGTAAAGTCCATAAAAACCCAGCAGCGGTGCACTCAAGAAAGGGAAGAATTTGTAACGCTCAGCGTTGCTATACTCAAAAATACAAGGCCATATAGCGGATTGCCTTACGCTCAACTGGCATGCAGACGGCTATCAGTCATACTTACACCTTCTGGTAGACGCTGTGTGTTCGATAAGAAATTAAAACATAAAAAGCAGTCAGACTGAGATAATTTCCTTGCTAGTTTTCTGGCCACAGCAGCCTCTGCTCTAACATAATGTGACAGCGAACGTAATCAAGTGGTAGTTGAAACCAAAATGCTAGTGAATTGGCTAGATAGATAAGATATATCTATTAAAACGAGAATTTGTGCTCCGCTGTTTTGGGCAAAAATTCTAGTTTGAGTGGACTCGCCCGCATGGAAAAGTAGTGAGCATTGTGCGTCTCGGGCGCATCACATTTGAGCCGTTTCCGAAGAACAGCCACTCCTGATCGGGGTCCCTGCGGCGGGAGAGGTTGGCGGGACACGATTGGCTGGGCTGTGGATCAGGGATTGACGCCATTGGCTGGGTGAGGGATCGACGCCATTGGCTGATGGGGTGGTGGGTGAAGGATCGATGCCATTGGTTGATGGGGTGGTGGGTGAAGGATCGATGCCATTGGCTGATGGGGTGGTGGGTGAAGGATCGATGCCATTGGCTGATGGGGTGGTGGGTGAGTGATCGACGCCATTGGCTGATGGGTTGGTGGGTGAGTGATCGACGCCATTGGCTGATGGGGTGGTGGGTGAGTGATCGATGCCATTTGCTGATGGGGTGGTGGGTGAGTGATCGACGCCATTGGCTGATGGGGTGGTGGGTGAGTGATCGACGCCATTGGCTGATGGGTTGGTGGGTGAGTGATCGATGCCATTGGCTGATGGGGTGGTGGGTGAAGGATCGACGCCATTGGCTGATGGGGTGGTGGGTGAGTGATCGATGCCATTGGCTGATGGGGTGGTGGGTGAAGGATCGACGCCATTGGCTGATGGGGTGGTGGGTGAGGAATAGACACAATTGGCTGATGGGGTGGTGGGTGAGGAATAGACATTGGCTGATGGGGTGGTGGGTGAGGGATCGACACCATTGGTTGATGTGGTGGTGGGTGAGGGATTGACACCATTGGCTGATGAGGTGGTGAGTGTGAGACCGACGCCATGGACAAAAATATTAGCCTAATAAGGCAATCCGCTATCTAATAAATTTATTCCGTAACAAAAGTCCACTTCTGCAGCATCAAGTACAGAATCTAGAGATTGGTTGTCAATCACTTGATAAAGCGGCAAAATACCTGTTAAATACGATTGTAGCAGTACGGTAGTAACAACACCTTAGTAGCGTCCAGACAAGATGAGACTAGCAACAGATTAGTTTACTGTTGCTACCAACTACTTGAAGAAAGCCACTTACTTTTCCGGCATTGACAGCAGCTGTTTCATGTTCTTAATCTGCTGAAAGTGCAGGCTCATGTCGGTGTTGAGCACCATGTCAATCACCAGGGCCCGGAATTCTCTGAAATTTTAGTACGAAATTTTAACTCGCAATAGTTTATGAATGTCTTAACAATGCCACAGCAACGCAATAGCAATACGATAGTAATGCCCTAGCAACACCATAGAAATGCTCTAGCAACACCACAGCAACGCCCTAGCCACATTACAGCAACGCCCTAGCAACACCACAGCGACGCCCTAGCAACGCCAAAGCAACACCCTAGCAACGCCAAAGCAACACCCTAGCAGCACTACAACATCGCCCTAACAACACCACAGCAACGCCCTAGCAACGCCAAAGCAACACCCTAGCAGCACCACAGCAACGCCCTAACAACACCACAGCAACGCCCTAACAACACCACAGCAACGCCCTAGCAACGCCAAAGCAACACCCTAGCAGCACCACAGCAACGCCCTAGCAACATCACAGCAGCACCCTAGAAACACCACAGCAACGCCCTAGCAATCGATGCAGCTATTCCACCCGGTTCTGCCTCACTTGTACTCCTCTCGGGTCAGTCCAGTCAGGATGTTGTAATCGTCCTCTCGCATCAGCGTGAAAATTGCGCTCACGTGGTAATTCTCTAGCACGCCTTTGTCGTTGTACAACAGCGCCAGATCCGAGTTCGTGTTGATGTGAAAATTGTTCGTGGTGCCCGTGTGCTCGTAGTCGTGGATCAGTGCCGCGATTATTGTGGCGAAAATCTCCAGGTCCGTCAGCCAGTTCTAAAGTTTATCCATAAGCGCATAGCAACCATCGATATTGATACACAATCGCATAGCAACCATCGATATTGATACACAATCGCATAGCAACCATCGATATTGATACACAATCGCATAGCAACCATCGATATTGATACACAATCGCATAGCAACCATCGATATTGATACACAATCGCATAGCAACCATCGATATTGATACACAATCGCATAGCAACCATCGATATTGATACACAATCGCATAGCAACCATCGATATTGATACACAATCGCATAGCAACCATCGATATTGATACACAATCGCATAGCAACCATCGATATTGATACACAATCGCATAGCAACCATCGATATTGATACACAATCGCATAGCAACCATCGATATTGATACACAATCGCATAGCAACTATCGATATTGATACACAATCGCATAGCAACTATCGATATTGATACACAATCGCATAGCAACCATCGATATTGATACACAATCGCATAGCAACCATCGATATTGATACACAATCGCATAGCAACCATCGATATTGATACACAATGGCATAGCAACCATCGATATTGATACACAATCGCATAGCAACCATCGATATTGATACACAATCGCATAGCAACTATCAATATTGATACACAATCGCATAGCAACCATCGATATTGATGCACAATCGCATAGCAACAAACTCACCACAAGCTTCGAGTCGTGCATGATGAAGTGGCAGGTCTGGGCCACATCGGCTCCGTGAACCAGGTTGTGATACGGGTTGCCCCATTTGCTGTAACCTTCCTCGCACTTGTACAGGAAGTTCTCCAGCACACTGGAGTTTATCTAAAAGTTTTTTGGCTACGCGTTTTTTGTCTGTTGACCTCAGCGGAGTACACAGTGCAGTCTGGCTTTACCTTGAACTTGCTGATCAGATCGTACTTGTGCAGCAGCTCGAAGCCCACAAACTTCATTGCGTGGTTCTCCGACACTTCGTTCAGCTCGAACACGTCGAAACACCACTCGTCCAGGCCGGCCTGAGCGGGGGGAAGAGAAATTTGCTGTGTTGTCAGTGACTCACCTTCTCAGTGGCTAACTATCTCAGTGACTCACCTTCTAAGTGACTCATCTTTTCAGTGACTCACCTTCTCAGTGTCTCACCTTCTCAGTGACTCACCTTCTCAGTGACTCATCTTCTAAGTGACTCATCTTTTCAGTGACTTACCTTCTCAGTGTCTCACCTTCTCAGTGTCTCACCTTCTCAGTGTCTCACCTTCTCAGTGACTCACCTTCTCAGTGACTCACCTTCTCAGTGACTCATCTTCTCAGTGTCTCACCTTCTCAGTGACTCATCTTCTCAGTGACTTACCTTCTCAGTGACTCACCTTCTCAGTGACTCACCTTTTCAGTGACTAACTATCTCATTGACTCACCTTCTCAGTGACTCACCTTCTCAGTGACTCCCCTTTCAGTGACTCACCTTCTCAGTGACTCATCTTTTCAGTGACTCACCTTCTCAGTGACTAACTATCTCAGTGACTCACCTTCTCAGTGTCTCACCTTCTCAGTGACTCACTATCTCAGAGACTCAGAGACTATCATTGGTCAATGGCTGATCATTACGACATAGCTAGTTCGTCATTGGCTCATTGAGCAGTTACGCGCACATATCGAAAGAGTCAATTTGCGGCAACCACAAAGTCAAGGCCTACCTTCAGCAGCAGCAGGACATTGGGTGGCACGCTGATGCTGCTGGAGCTGGACAGGCGCCTGTAGATCCTGTCATGGCAAAATTCGGCTACGTAAAAACGGCTTTAAAACAGCCTAGCAACAGATAATTGAGCTGAGTTCGGGATCACCTCTCCACCATGATGCCCGCTCGGATGGCGTTGGCGACGCTCCGAAAGTGCGGCTTCTCCTTGTTCTGCTTCAGCGAAGTCTGCGACCGGGTGAACGTGGAGGCCAGCCAGTCGCGCACCTCGCTTGGCACCTCGTTGGGGGACACTTCGGGAAGGTCATCGTCCTCGTTGCAGAGTCGCCTGCAGTTGGTGCAGGTGAAAATTGCGGTGCCAGACTGAGAGATTGAAACCCATTCCAGATTTAGGGTTTTTCCTAGAAACCCCATTCAAAGATTTAGGTCTTTTCTTAGAAATCCCATTCCGGCTTTGGGATTTTCCTAGAAATCTTATTGCAGATTTGGGAGTTTCTTAGAAATCTCATTTCAATTTGATGATTTTCCAAGAAACTCCATTCCAGATTAGTGGATTTTCCTGAAAATTCCATATTCTCATATTTATTGTTTTCCTTAAATTACGTTAGATTATGAAACCGAAATCAATACAATCCATCGCTCACTTCGTCTCATCTTCGTAGACGGCTTCCAGAACCTGCACAGCGTACCGAAGGTTCTGCACCAGCAGCTCCTTGTTGATTGTGTCTTCTTCCACAAGCCTGGCAATCTTTTTCAGCCTGAAGAGGGCAAAGCGCGCGTTGAACTATGGAAAAATCAATGTGTACGTTTTTGAGCATGAGAACTGCCTGGGCAGGGTTGAAAAAAACAGAATAGAAAGATTGATAGATAGCAGGATAGACAGCGGGGTAGACAGAAGGATAGGCAGCAGGGTAGACAGCAAGTTAGACAGAATGGTAAATAGCAGGCTAGACAGCAGGGTGTACAGAATGGTAGACAGCACGGTAAGAAAGTTAGACAGCAGGGTAGACAGCAGGGTAGACAGAAGGGTAGGCAGCAGGATAGACAGCAAGGTAGACAGAATGGTAAATAGCAGGCTAGACAGCAGGGTGGACAGAATGGTAGACAGCATGGTAAGAAAGTTAGACAGCAGGGTATGCAGCAGGGTAGACAGAAGGGTAGACAGCAGGGTAGACCCACCGCACGGAACAGGCGAAGCTGGCCTCGGGGGTGCCCACTGAAGGCATTCTCTCGGTGCCGAGCTCTGACTCGGCGTACTGCGTGCTGGGCGCCTTCTGCAGGCTGTTGTACATCAGACCGCTGAGCGGCTCCGAGCCTGCGGGAGCGGGTATGGGATTCAGAATGTGGATTTAGAAATCCCAACTGAGGATTTATTGTCTTGCCCACCTGCGTTTTTCTCAGACTGGTCATCCATCTCGTTGTTTTTTGTTTTCTCCCCCGTCAGCGAACGATTTGAGCTCGAATCTGGAAGTTCGCAAAGGGAGGGAGGGAGTGGGATGCAGGGTGGGACTGGAGCAGAGTGAGATGTAGGGTGGGACTGGAGCAGAGTGAGATGCAGGGTGGGACTGGAGCAGAGTGAGATGCAGGGTGGGACTGGAGCAGAGTGAGATGCAGGGTGGGACTGGAGCAGAGTGAGATGCAGGGTGGGACTGGAGCAGAGTGAGATGCAGGGTGGGACTGGAGCAGAGTGAGATGCAGGGTGGGACTGGAGCAGAGTGAGATGCAGGGTGGGACTGGAGCAGAGTGAGATGCAGGGTGGGACTGGAGCAGAGTGAGATGCAGGGTGGGACTGGAGCAGAGTGAGATGCAGGGTGGGACTGGAGCAGAGTGAGATGCAGGGTGAGCTCAGCAATTCAAAGCCGCCCGACCTCCAGCAGGGGGTGTTGCGGGCCGTCGGACCGGCTTCACCTCGACGATGCGGGCTGCTGGGGCTGCCTGCGGGAGCTGACCGTTGCGCTGCTGCGGCTGCGGCGGCGTTGGCGGCTTTTGGTTTTCCTGCGGTGAGGGGATGCGGTAATTGGAGTTGACTGAGCACTGCTAATATGCACACAGACAGACAGACAGACAGACAGACAGACAGACAGACAGACAGACAGACAGACAGACAGACAGACAGACAGACAGACAGACAGACAGACAGACAGACAGACAGACAGACAGACAGACAGACAGACAGACAGACAGACAGACAGACAGACAGACAGACAGACAGACAGACAGACAGACAGACAGACAGACAGACAGACAGACAGACAGACAGACAGACAGACAGACAGACAGACAGACAGACAGACAGACAGACAGACAGACAGACAGACAGACAGACAGACACACAGACAGACAGACAGACAGACAGACACACAGACAGACAGACAGACAGACAGACAAAAAAGTGACAGACAGGCGGGACAAGAGACAGACAGACAGAAAAGTGACAGACAGGCGGGACAAGAGACAGACAGACAGAAAAAGTGACAGACAGGCGGGACAAGAGACAGACAGACAGACAGAAAAGTGACAGACAGGCGGGACAAGAGACAGACAGACAGACAGACAGAAAAAATGACAGACAGGCGGGACAAGAGACGGACAGACAGACAGACAGAAAAGTGACAGACAGGCGGGACAAGAGACAGACAGACAGACAGACAGAAAAAATGACAGACAGGCGGGACAAGAGACGGACAGACATAAAAAGTGACAGACAGGCGGGACAAGAGACGGACAGACATAAAAAGTGACAGACAGGCGGGACAAGAGACGGACAGGCATAAAAAGTGACAGACAGGCGGGACAAGAGACGGACAGGCATAAAAAGTGACAGACAGGCGGGACAAGAGACGGACAGGCATAAAAAGTGACAGACAGGCGGGACAAGAGACGGACAGGCATAAAAAGTGACAGACAGGCGGGACAAGAGACGGACAGGCATAAAAAGTGACAGACAGGCGGGACAAGAGACGGACAGGCATAAAAAGTGACAGACAGGCGGGACAAGAGACGGACAGACATAAAAAGTGACAGACAGGCGGGACTTATTCATGTACAAAAGTAGAGAACGGCGAACCTCCGGCTTAAATCCCTTGTTAGACTGGCCTCTGCCTGTGACAGCGGCGGCGGCGGCGGTGGCGGCGGGTTCCGGCGGCTCGGTGGCTCTGACGGGAGATTGCGGTCCAACAGAGGAGATGCAGCTGCCCATGTGACCGGCAGCCTGAAAGCTGCAAGCTGTGCGAGAAAAACACAAGTGAAAGCGAAAATTTGAGCAAATTCTACAAGATTCTTATACGCAGTCAGCCGGGCAATATTCAGTTCGACTGCTCAAAAAAAATCTTTTTGAGCTGAGGACGCTGCTGCAATATAAGTAGTCCTTGGCGCTCAGCTGCAGCAGCTGCGCACAGCAAATGCTCGGGTCTGTTCTATCTATCCGCCTCTTCGAATTCCCTAAGCGGCTGTCATGGAGACCGGGGCTGCTGTGATTAAGAAAAAGGCTCCCCAGCTGCCAAGGCACAGGGGATGAGCTGGTTAAAATCGAGCCGCAGAATTCCTGCTCAACAAAAAATAATGCGCAGTGGAGAAGCACAGGTGGAACTCGAGAGAAATCCTAATTTAGGCCTGCGCCCGTCTTTATCAGCCTCAGCCTCCGCACTAGCCTCATCACCTCGAGTGCGGGATTTCCCAGCATCCCTTCTCTCTCTCACCTTTTCATCCTCCCTCGAGTTTCGAGGAAAGAAAGGGGTTGGAGGAGAGCGCGCGGGCACCGCATCAGCCGAGGGCCGTCAGTGTCTTCCTCTCCCTGTCTGTCTCTCTTCATCCCCCCTCTCTGCTTGCTCCTTCTCCACCCGCATCCCGGTTGCTGGGCAGTGGCGGAAGCGGCAAAACGGCTGGCCTAATGGGATTGAGCTCGGAGAGCGGCTGGCTGCACCTCATTATCCATGCCTGCCCCCCGTTCGCTTGTTAAAGGTATGCCACAGGCGCTGGCCCCGGGACTCCGAACTGATGAGGCGAAGTCCTCACACTTCCTACGGTTGCTACACGCAGTGTGTGCGCTCTGTTCTGAGCAGGCCAGGTGTTTTGCTTCTTTAGGCTATGGAATGAGCCTCAAATTTGGGCACGACTGCATTTTGGGATTAAATGAGTTCAACCGAGTCCCTCCATATCCGCTGTCTCCCTTTTTACATCCGCTGTCTTCCTCTCTATATCCGTTGTCTCCCTTTTTACATCCGCTGTCTTCCTCTCTATATCCGTTGTCTCCCTCTCTATATCCGCTGTCTCCCTCTTTATATACGCTGTCTCCCCTTGCCACATCCGCTGTCTCCCTTACTCTACGTCCGCTGTCTCCCTCTACATCCGCTGTCTCCCTTAGTCTACATCCGCTGTCTCCCTTAGTCTACATCCGCTGTCTCCCTTAGTCTACATCCGCTGTCTCCCTTAGTCTACATCCGCTGTCTTCCTTAGTCTACATCCACTGTCTTCCTTAGTCTACATCCGCTGTCTCCCTTAGTCTACATCCGCTGTCTCCCTTAGTCTACATCCGCTGTCTCCCTTAGTCTACATCCGCTGTCTCCTTCTACATCCGCTGTCTCCCTTAGTCTACATCCGCTGTCTCCCTTAGTCTACATCCGCTGTCTCCCTCTACATCCGCTGTCTCCCTCTACATCCGCTGTCTCCCTTAGTCTAAATCCGCTGTCTCCCTTAGTCTACATCCGCTGTCTCCCTTAGTCTACATCCGCTGTCTCCCTTAGTCTACATCCGCTGTCTCCCTTAGTCTACATCCGCTGTCTCCCTTAGTCTACATCCGCTGTCTCCCTTAGTCTACATCCGCTGTCTCCCTTAGTCTACATCCGCTGTCTCCCTTAGTCTACATCCGCTGTCTCCCTTAGTCTACATCCGCTGTCTCCCTTAGTCTACATCCGCTGTCTCCCTTAGTCTACATCCGCTGTCTCCCTTAGTCTACATCCGCTGTCTCCCTTAGTCTACATCCGCTGTCTCCCTTAGTCTACATCCGCTGTCTCCCTTAGTCTACATCCGCTGTCTCCCTTAGTCTACATCCGCTGTCTCCCTTAGTCTACATCCGCTGTCTCCCTTAGTCTACATCCGCTGTCTCCCTTAGTCTACATCCGCTGTCTCCCTTAGTCTACATCCGCTGTCTCCCTTAGTCTACATCCGCTGTCTCCCTTAGTCTACATCCGCTGTCTCCCTTAGTCTACATCCGCTGTCTCCCTTAGTCTACATCCGCTGTCTCCCTTAGACTACATCCGCTGTCTCCCTTAGTCTACATCCGCTGTCTCCCTTAGACTACATCCGCTGTCTCCCTTAGTCTACATCCGCTGTCTCCCTTAGTCTACATCCGCTGTCTCCCTTAGTCTACATCCGCTGTCTCCCTTAGTCTACATCCGCTGTCTCCCTTAGTCTACATCCGCTGTCTCCCTCTACATCCGCTGTCTCCCTTAGTCTACATCCGCTGTCTCCCTCTACATCCGCTGTCTCCCTTAGTCTACATCCGCTGTCTCCCTCTACATCCGCTGTCTCCCTTAGTCTACATCCGCTGTCTCCCTCTACATCCGCTGTCTCCCTTAGTCTAAATCCGCTGTCTTCCTTTAGTCTACATCCGCTGTCTCCCTTAGTCTACATCCGCTGTCTCCCTTAGTCTACATCCGCTGTCTCCCTTAGTCTACATCCGCTGTCTCCCTTAGTCTACATCCGCTGTCTCCCTTAGTCTACATCCGCTGTCTCCCTTAGTCTACATCCGCTGTCTCCCTTAGTCTACATCCGCTGTCTCCCTTAGTCTACATCCGCTGTCTCCCTTAGTCTACATCCGCTGTCTCCCTTAGTCTACATCCGCTGTCTCCCTTAGTCTACATCCGCTGTCTCCCTTAGTCTAAATCCGCTGTCTTCCTTTAGTCTACATCCGATATCTTCCTTCGTCTACATCCGCTGTCTCCCCTCAGCAATCCGCTTGCAAACCCCCCGGGCTCAAAGTCCATCACGAAATCGGGCTTCAACAGAAATTCACGCAGTCCGAACGAATTCCGCTTGATCTGCGCGGGTAAAGAAAAACGGCCAGAAGCATCCGAAAAGCACCTTTTTGTCTCTCTATAGAGCTAATGAAGGAAAGCTCTACTCGACCGCCCGCCTCTCCCGCTAATGGGGCTTCAAAGAATTAGCGTCGGTCAGCCCTTGTAGCAAAACTGCAGTACCGGTTTCCCATAGCGCCAGTGTTTTCTTCGTTGCCAAGGCAACAGCCAGACCCTCATGCAGTCGCTGCCCTACGCGGACAGTGATTGCCCAGTAGCCTAACAAAGCCGTCATTAATTTCGATTCGACCATTTTTAGGTAAGCTTTCGAGAAGTCACTAGTTCGTGCGCCGGCAAAGGCGTGGGCAAAGCGTGTTTGACAACTGGTTTTGAGTTCTGTCACCAACCAGCATAGTGCGACAGTTGGTGCTTAACGGATATGGCTAACTTGTCTAAACTCGTGACGTACATACAGGTATGCTAGTATGCAAGAGAACATCCTTAATTTCTTTGAAAGTGCAAATATGCTTCTTTCTTAAGTATATTTTAGGCTGCATGTACATTAATGGACTATATTGAGGAATCCATACTATATTTTAGGCTACAACGACTGCATTTTAGGCTATAAATACTTCATTTAAGGCTACAAAGACTGCATATTAAGCTACAAAGACTGCATTTTGAATACTACAAAGACTGCATAATTAGGCTACAAATACTGCATTTTTACTACAGAGAGTGCATATTAGGCTACGAGTGCATATTAGGCTACAAAGACTGCATCTTGAATACGCTCGTACTACAAAGACTGCATATTAGGCTACAAAGACGGCATATTAGGCTATAAAGAAGGCATATTAGGCTAAAAAGACTAATTTAGATTACAAAGGCTACATACTAGGTTACACTAAATGACACTAAGTGCCACAGTAGTGGTTTATATAGACCCCAGATTTGGCACTATTGGACCTCAGATAAGGCACTTACTTGGCCTAATTTTTTTGAGTGTACATTGACTATATGGGGGCAAAGACAGCATCTGCTTTACAAAAGACAGTTTTGCTAGACGTACACGTAGCAACGGTGGGAAAGGAAGTCAGTTGCACTGGACAAGCAGCTGAAAAATGAGAAGTAATCTCGGGCTTTATATTCGTCTCCAGCCAAAGAGGAAATTGGATTTCCTAGCTTTGTCAGTGAACTTGAAGTCGAGCTGTCAACAGCAGCCTGAAATCTCATCGCGTAGGCCACATGATTTACAACTGAAGATAGATAGACAAGATCGAGATCTGCGGCCTCGCGGTTTTAACAAATCAGATGTCGTGAATGTAAAAATTGCCTGTAGAAAGCTTTCAGTTGCAAGTCAGTGCATCATGTGCGAGATGAAGTTCCCGATAAGTATGTTAGCTGAGTCACATTGACTCAAGTGCTTCATACATGCACGCTTTATTCTGAGTTATTTATAGTCAAAAGTTCATTATTGAATTTTCACTGGTTGGAATTGCCAGCTGAAGGTCTGTCAGCTGGAGGCCTGTCAGCTGAAGGTCTGTCAGCTGGAGGCCTGTCAGCTGGAGGCCTGTCAGCTGGAGGTCTGTCAGCTGGAGGCCTGTCAGCTGGAGGTCTGTCAGCTGGAGGCCTGTCAACTGGAGGCCTGTCAGTTGGAGGTCTGTCAGCTGGAGGCCTGTCAGCTGGAGGTCTGTCAGCTGAAGGTCTGTCAGCTGGAGGCCTGTCAGCTGGAGGCCTGTCAGTTGGAGGCCTGTCAGTTGGAGGTCTGTCAGCTGGAGGCCTGTCAGTTAAAGGCCTGTCAGCTGGAGGCCTGTCAGTTGGAGGTCTGTCAGCTGGAGGCCTGTCAGCTGAAGGTCTGTCAGCTGGAGGCCTGTCAGCTGAAGGTCTGTCAGCTGAAGGCCTGTCAGTTAAAGGCCTGTCAGCTGGAGGCCTGTCAGTTAAAGGCCTGTCAGCTAAAGCCTGTCAGTTAAAGGCCTGTCAGCTGGAGGCCTGTCAGTTAAAGGCCTGTCAGCTAAAGCCTGTCAGCTGGAGGCCTGTCAGCTGGAGGCCTGTCAGCTGGAGGCCTGTCAGCTGGTCTGTCAAGTGCCTGTTGTACAAGATGGGAGAAGCCATCGGCAATAGAAACTGAGCAAGCCAGTAAAATGCCAAGTCTGCAGGACCATCAGTCCTCTTTCGGCACGCAGCATATTCTCGTAGCCCAGTTATTCATAAAATGTGTAAGCGAGCAATATATTAAAGGACATTAAAACTTCCTATACTACTAATCAGATTCAAAAAACAGTACAGAAAGTAAAGTAAACAATTGATAAACTAAGAATTGGCAGCAGACAAAGCAAGCGAGTGAGACATCGGAGGGTGCCCAGATCAGATAGAAGCGAGTGCACACGGCAAGCAGTTATTAAATATTGATAGGAAATCGCATAAGAAAATAATAAACTCGCTCTGCTGATAGAAAATCGCAAAAAGATACCCGCAATCGTAAAGTCATAATCAATTCGAGATAGAAAAAATAATTATAATTACAAAATCGCACAGCTTGACTTTTGATCTACTCTTAGTAGTACAATAAGTGTATAGCATACAAAATTGTATTAGAATGAATCAATTATAGAAAACTGAAGTACTGAACAAAAGCTGCTACATCTGTAAGTAATATTATATTGTAAACACATAATATTTATATATGCATAAGTCCATAAAGGTACGCTGGTCTGCTGCGCGCCGCCTTCAACATCGGCGTCGAGCGAGTCACCAACGCGGCACTCTATCGCCGCGCTGGCCTGCCACGTCCAAGTGATCTACTGCGCCGTCGGCGACTCCAGCTCGCAGGCCATCTCATCCGCGCCGAGTCGTACTGCCCACAGCCGGTGCAGGAGGTGCTGCTGCTCACGCTGCAGGCACCCTACCGGCGAGGTCAAGCGCGAACTCGGCGTTATGTCGACTGTCTGCTGGCTGACGCCGGCGCCCCGGACACTGCCGGTGGCGCGGCCTTTGTTCGCGCCCAAGCCATGAAGCGCGCCCTGTGACGCTGACTTTTACCATCATGACAGCGTATTTTGTTGTTGTTGTTGTTGTATAAAGGTACATAGCACAATAAACAGATTATAAACAGACGACAAAAGCTTGATAAGTATAGTTCATAATTTAAAACTGTTGCGGCGCAGGAGGAATTCGAGGAAAATTGTTGTAAAATTTTTACTTTTAGTGTAAAATATTGTTTGAGACCCGAGCTTGCAAGAGACGGGGATCAGCCGCTTAAAGAGAATCAAAGAAATTGCTGGCAATGTGTAGCAAAAATACAGCGATCGAATACGGTCCTTAGGAGACGGAGCAGATATGAATATCAATGTGTCAATTTTTATATCAATGTGTCAATTCTTATATCAATGTGTCAATTCTTATATCAGTGTGTCAATTCTTATATCAATGTGTCAATTCTTATATCAATGTGTCAATTCTTATATCAATGTGTCAATTCTTATATCAATGTGTCAATTATTATATCAGTGTGTCAATTCTTATATCAATGTGTCAATTCTTATATCAGTGTGTAAATTCTTATATCAGTGTGTCAATTCTTATATCAATGTGTCAATTCTTATATCAATATGTCAATTCTTATATCAATGTGCCAATTCTTATATCAGTGTGTAAATTCTTATATCAATGTGTCAATTCTTATATCAGTGTGTCAATTCTTATATCAATGTGTCAATTCTTATATCAGTGTGTAAATTCTTATATCAATGTGTCAAATTCTTATATCAGTGTGTAAATTCTTATATCAGTGTGTCAATTCTTATATCAATGTGTCAATTCTTATATCAATATGTCAATTCTTATATCAATGTGCCAATTCTTATATCAGTGTGTAAATTCTTATATCAATGTGTCAATTCTTATATCAGTGTGTAAATTCTTATATCAATGTGTCAAATTCTTATATCAGTGTGTCAATTCTTATATCAATGTGTCAATTCTTATATCAGTGTGTAAATTCTTATATCAATGTGTCAAATTCTTATATCAGTGTGTCAATTCTTATATCAATGTGTCAATTCTTATATCAGTGTGTAAATTCTTATATCAATGTGTAAATTCTTATATCAATATGTCAATTCTTATATCAATGTGCCAATTCTTATATCAGTGTGTAAATTCTTATATCAGTGTGTCAATTCTTATATCAATGTGTAAATTCTTATATCAATGTGTCAAATTCTTATATCAGTGTGTCAATTCTTATATCAATGTGTCAATTCTTATATCAGTGTGTAAATTCTTATATCAGTGTGTCAATTCTTATATCAATGTGTCAATTCTTATATCAGTGTGTAAATTCTTATATCAGTGTGTAAATTCTTATATCAATATGTCAATTCTTATATCAATGTGCCAATTCTTATATCAGTGTGTCAATTCTTATATCAATGTGTCAATTCTTATATCAATGTGTCAATTCTTATATCAATGTGTCAATTCTTATATCAATGTGTCAATTCTTATATCAGTGTGTAAATTCTTATATCAGTGTGTAAATTCTTATATCAATGTGTCAATTCTTATATCAATGTGTCAATTCTTATATCAGTGTGTAAATTCTTATATCAATGTGTCAATTCTTATATCAGTGTGTAAATTCTTATATCAATGTGTCAATTCTTATATCAGTGTGTAAATTCTTATATCAATATGTCAATTCTTATATCAGTGTGTAAATTCTTATATCAATATGTCAATTCTTATATCAATGTGTCAATTCTTATATCAATGTGTCAATTCTTATATCAGTGTGTAAATTCTTATATCAGTGTGTAAATTCTTATATCAATGTGTCAATTCTTATATCAATGTGTCAATTCTTATATCAGTGTGTAAATTCTTATATCAATGTGTAAATTCTTATATCAATGTGTAAATTCTTATATCAGTGTGTAAATTCTTATATCAATGTGTCAATTCTTATATCAGTGTGTAAATTCTTATATCAATGTGTCAAATTCTTATATCAATGTGTAAATTCTTATATCAGTGTGTAAATTCTTATATCAATGTGTCAATTCTTATATCAGTGTGTAAATTCTTATATCAATGTGTCAATTCTTATATCAATATGTCAATTCTTATATCAATGTGCCAATTCTTATATCAGTGTGTAAATTCTTATATCAATGTGTCAATTCTTATATCAGTGTGTAAATTTTTATATCAATGTGTCAATTCTTATATCAGTGTGTAAATTCTTATATCAATGTGTCAAATTCTTATATCAGTGTGTCAATTCTTATATCAATGTGTCAATTCTTATATCAATGTGCCAATTCTTATATCAGTGTGTAAATTCTTATATCAATGTGTCAAATTCTTATATCAGTGTGTCAATTTTTATATCAATGTGTCAATTCTTATATCAGTGTGTAAATTCTTATATCAATGTGTCAAATTCTTATATCAGTGTGTCAATTCTTATATCAATGTGTAAATTCTTATATCAGTGTGTAAATTCTTATATCAATATGTCAATTCTTATATCAATGTGCCAATTCTTATATCAGTGTGTAAATTCTTATATCAATGTGTAAATTCTTATATCAGTGTGTAAATTCTTATATCAATGTGTAAATTCTTATATCAGTGTGTCAATTCTTATATCAATGTGTAAATTCTTATATCAGTGTGTCAATTCTTATATCAATGTGTCAATTCTTATATCAGTGTGTCAATTCTTATATCAATGTGTCAAATTCTTATATCAGGGTGTCAATGCTTTTATCAATGCGTCAATGCTTTTATCAATGTGTCAATGCTTTAATCAATGTGTCAATTCTTATATCAATGTGTCAATGCTTTTATCAATGAGCTATAAACTCTGACATAAATGTGGCATCAAGTCTAACATCAATGTGCCATCAACTCTGAAACCAATGTGACGGACATTGAAACATAAATGGATCAATTTGAAAATTCCAACTGCAAATCTCCAAGCGCCGTAGAAGCAAGACTAAGCGATAAAAATATCGTCCACAAAAGTACAAACCAACCTCAATTAGTCAGAAATGAGAAACAACAACAGATCAACAGTTATAATCCTAGTCATCATTCTTCTTTGCCATTTGAGTAGACGTACTTGGCGAACTTCTTGAGCATGAGGCCGAACCAGTAGAGCTGCATGGAGATCAGAGCCAGCATGCCGATATTGCAGCGCAGCGGCAGCAGGCCAAACACCCGGACAACCGGCACGCCTCTGTACTGGGCGTACGCGTAATAAATATAGAACAGCACCACTATGCGCGACAGGAAGAAGGTTATCACCATGACAACACCGTTCCACAGGTACTGCGGCAGGCTGGTCATGCCGAGCTGCGGGTGGGGAGAGGTGACTCATCCTATTGGTCATTGCTTTAGACAGAGTCAATACAGCATGCTAATTCAGCTTTACATATATAATGCTTGAATTAAATAGCCCCCGCAAGAGCCCCTCTGTAGCTGGCGCCCCTTTGTATCTGGCGCCCTCTCTGTATCTGGCGCCCCCTCTGTAGCTGGCGCCTCCTCTGTAGCTGGCGCCCCCTCAGTAGCTGGCGCCCCCTCAGTAGCTGGCGCCCTCTCTGTAGCTGGCGCCCCCTCTGTAGCTGATGCCTCCACTGCAGCTGGCGCCCCCTCTGTAGCTGGCGCCCCCTCTGTATCTGGCGCCCTCTCTGTAGCTGGCGCCCCCTCTGTAGCTGGCGCCACCTCTGTAGCTGGCGCCCCCTCTGTAGCTGGCGCCCTCTCTGTAGCTGGCGCCCCCTCTGTAGCTGGCGCCACCTCTGTAGCTGGCGCCACCTCTGTAGCTGGCGCCCCCTCTGTAGCTGGCGCCACCTCTGTAGCTGGCGCCCCCACTGCAGCTGGCGCCTCCCTCTGTAGCTGACGCTCTTTAACCAGGAACACCCTCGCGGGCAAATCTCGACAAGCCACAATCTTCTTTTTTCCTAAACAGTTACGCGCACAGATCCATGAAGCAATGACAGATACGAAATATAAGTTTCCTACCTTAGCACTACCAAGGTTTCTAGGCCAGATAATAAAATATTTTAAATTAAACAACCGGAGCAGCGCTGCTCACCCTGTACATGATGTGCCGGATCTGAATGAAGGGCACAGTCAGTTCAGCTAGAAAGAAGCAGCCAACAAGGAAGTCGCATTTGCCGTTGCGGAACCACTGCGGATATGGGTTAGGGACGAGGGTATTAGCTCGTTCGACTAAGTTCGACCAGGGACTACTGACTGAGCTTGACCAGGGACTACTGACTGAGGTCGGCCAAGGGAATACTGACTGAGCTCGACCAGGGACTACTGACTAAGCTCGACTAGGGACTACTGCAGGCGCGTCGCCACCGGGGGGACAGGGGGGACATGCCTCCCCCCCCATTAAAAGCTCTGGGGGGACATGCCAATGCTTTGTCCCCCACCCCACCTTGTGGTAATCAGTAATTTTTCTACAGGGCGCCAAATTATAGCGCCTTCGGCGCCCAAATGACTGTCTGCGGCGCTAAAATGAGTGCCTGTGGCGCTAAAATGAGTGCCTGTGGCGCTAAAATGAGTGCCTGTGGCGCTAAAATGAGTGCCTGCGGTGCTGAAATGAGTGTCTGCGATGCTGAAATGAGTGCCTGCGATGCTAAAATGAGTGCCTGCGGTGCTAAAATGAGTGCCTGCGGTGCTAAAATGAGTGCCTCCGATGCTGAAATGAGTGCCTGCGATGCTGAAATGAGTGCCTGCGATGCTAAAATGAGTGCCTGCGATGCTAAAATGAGTGCCTGCGGTGCTAAAATGAGTGCCTGCGGTGCTAAAATGAGTGCCTGCGATGCTGAAATGAGTGCCTGCGATGCTAAAATGAGTGCCTTCGGCGCTAAAATGAGTACCAAAATTTAGTCTTGTACATGTACATGTTGAATTCTTGGCTTTGTCATTAAATCTATGGCGACACCCCTGGACTACTGACTGAAATCGACCAGGGACTGTTAAACCAAACGGGACGGACACATTGCAGACAATGGATTTGCAAATAAAAGTTAAAACAAGATATTTCCAAAGCTCAGTGAAAGTCTACAAAGCCAGCTAGCTCACCAAAAGGGTTGGATAATAAACCAGCATGATAAGCAGGTGGTGAGTCAGCATCATTGGCTGGTTCTTCGAATAACTCCGCAGCACACGCAGCCCCCCGCGCTCGTTGGAATCCATCCCGAAGCAGTAGGGCTTCATCACCGAGTCGTAGGCGTAATAGCCGAACCCGAAGCACACCCAGAATGACACCAGCCAGAACCTGCGAATGGGGAGGGGGACTTACTTTTTGCTTTTTTATACCTTTTAACTTAGTAGGCACCCCTAATCCTCAGGTTTGAGCTGCCACACCTATACCCTAATCCTCAGGTTTGGGCTGCCACACCTATACCCTAATCCTCAGGTTTGGGCTGCCACACCTATACCCTAATTCTCAGGTTTGGGCTGCCACACCTACCCTAACCCTCAGGTTTGGGCTGCCACACCTATACCCTAAGGTTTAGGCTGCCACACCTACCCTAATCCTCAGGTTTGGGCTGCCACACCTATACCCTAATCCTCAGGTTTAGTTGTCACACCTATACCCTAATCCTCAGGTTTGGGCTGCCACACCTATACCCTAATCCTCAGGTTTGGGCTGCCACACCTACCCTAATCCTCAGGTTTAGGCTGCCACACCTACCCTAACCCTCAGGTTTGGGCTGCCACACCTATACCCTAAGGTTTAGGCTGCCACACCTTACCCTAATCCTCAGGTTTGGGCTGCCACACCTATACCCTAATCCTCAGGTTTGGGCTGCCACACCTACCCTAATTCTCAGGTTTAGGCTGCCACACCTATACCCTAATCCTCAGGTTTGGGCTGCCACACCTACCCTAATCCTCAGGTTTGGGCTGCCACACCTACCCTAACCCTCAGGTTTGGGCTGCCACATCTACCCTAATCCTCAGGTTTGGGCTGCCACACCTACCCTAATCCTCAGGTTTGGGCTGCCACACCCATACCCTAATCCTCAGGTTTAGGCTGCCACACCTACCCTAACCCTCAGGTTTGGGCTGCCACATCTACCCTAATCTTTAGGTGACTCAAATCATACACGCAAAAGTGAAGGTTAACAGTTTGCAAGCACAGCAGCTCTTACCGATCCCTAACAAGATCATTGTTGCGCAGGCACAGGACACTGATAAGCCCAGCAGCGAAGGTCATAAGCGAGTAGACAGCCGTAACTATTCTGTTGTGGCAAAGATAGATGTTATAATATTGTAATTTGTTATTGTAACTGTAATTATTGCCATTATTACAATTTGCATACAATAATATAACACCATTGAAACCAAATTCAACATGGCTAACCAGTAAGTCTTTTTAATTGCTGTAGAATATAAATGCTACTAAAGCTGGTTACCACATCAATGTTTCTAAAGGCTTTATATTTTTAGGCTATAGGAAAAATTCCTATAGGAAACTCTTATAGAAAAAACATACAATAGGATTATTCATTCTAACCTTGAAATTTTGTGTTCCAATGCACATAGCTGCCTTAATCACAAAGGGATCCAAGTTACTGTTTTGCAGAAAAAATAAAATTCTTTTTAAAAATTAAGATTTGCCTGCAAACAAATTGCTTGCCAAGATTTGCCCACAATGCATTTTGCCTATAAGTGAATTGCCTATAGAGATTTGCCCATAAAAGAATTGCCAGCAAGCAAACTGCCCACCAAGTTTTCCCACCAAGGTTTGCCTACAAATGTTTTTTCCTATGCCAGCACATTTAGCCATGTGGCAACTAGATTCTGTCCACATTGCCCCCATCCCCAATGCTTATAATACAGCATTAAGTCTTAATAAAGACATTTGGGGACAAAGCAAGATGGCATATGCGTGAATTAGTAGCTCATTGATTTACCCCTGCATGTATATAGAACTAAATAACTACAAGAAAAATACAAATTTTATATGCAGTTATTATCAAAATGTTTGATAAGGTAAATCTCTTTATTAAAACTTACTAAGTGCTAGAGGGCAATGCAGACAAAATCTGCCATGTGGCTAAATGCACTGCAGGAAAAACATTTGCAGGCAAACCTTGGCTGGAAAAAACTTGATGGGCAATTCACTTGCAGGCAATTTGCTCATGGGAAAATGCACTGCAGGCAAATCTTGCTAAGAAAAGCTTGGTGGGCAAATCTTGATGGGCAATTTGTCTATGGGCAATTCTTATGGAACCACTGACTATACCAATAGACCTCTTAGCTAAGATCTACTGTCACTGTATAAATAGGCAGGCAGCATTTCTTTCTTAATGAAGAGTTTATCCACCTTAGTGGTCTAATGCCAAGCATTGTTAACAACATAGAATAGTGTAGGGCACTTGCTAATATTTAGCAAATATTTCTCAATAAATACTTATTTTATAATTGTCTTTTCTCAGTGCACATTGCAAAAGTGCATAATTTTTAAGTTTGTTATTCTGCATGAATAATACATTCAAGAATGAAAAAAGCCTACAACTTTGGCATACAAAGTTGAAAACATTTTTTTAATCCTAGCATACAAATGTGGTGACACATTTAAAATAAAACATTTAAAAGCCCTTACCTTTACCAATTGATGTACAAAAAGTAAGTGTAAATACAACCAATTGCCTTGGTAGTTTAGTTATATGCTCGTATCAGATGCAGGCAGACAGCATAGGCTGCCAAGGTGCTATAAGTTAAGGTTAACTTTCACTATTTGGCTTTACAGACTGCTTTTATCGCTGCATGCATTGACTTAGCCTTAGCTTATGCCATCATACTCATACAGCTATATATACATATGTATCTCTGCCACTCCCCACTTTTGCAACCTTACACTGTACAATCATGCCTAAAACACTCCGTGTCAAGTGTACTGTTCTAGTGCCACATGGGGTACAAATACGATTAGGAATGACAAGAGTCAAAACCATACATGCACAATAGTTGGCCGATATGGACGACTGATTTGGCGGCCAACCAAGGTAAGTTGCAAAAATGCCCACCCAAATAAATACCAAAGTAGTATTAAGTAGCTGACGAAGCATTTTGCCTTAATAAAGACAGTGATAGTTACTCCTGCCGTTTACCCAAAGTTGCGTTAATTTTGCTTTCAGGTTTTTTTCATGTAAGTCGCATTTTTGGCCAAAAACTACGTCGCATTTTTGTTAAAACTAAGTCGCACTGCCGACCAAATTTTGGAGGTTGCGCATGTATGTGTGGTGTCCTATACTTTTTCCCTTACCATACCCAGCATCATGCTTGGGTGCAACCTAGGGATTCACCTGGCCATTTCTATTGGCAACACACACATATAAGTCACTATTGAATGGAATAGTAGTCACATGACTGCTCTCAGCCAATAGCGACTTACATGTGTGTGTTGCCAATAGAAATGGCCAAGTGATTCCCAAGGTTGTGCATGTATGCCCAGCATATATTAATACATGATCCAAACTATGGATTCTATATTATGCAGATTGTCCTATAGTACCTCATGCCCATAGTGTGGAAGGATGGGTATTTTTTTATTAGAGGCAGGGGGGTTGTGTGCACCCTGGTGCACTTTAAGCGACATAGGCACACAACTGGCGAGAGGCATTACTGGCCATTCTGCCAACTCCCCTAAGCAGGCATACAAGTGCGCAGATACATATACAGGCACATACTCACATAGGAGTATACAGCGGCCCTAACTTTATTTTATTGTTAGGCATATACACTTCACTGCGCCTTGGGGGGTTGGCTCTCAAAGCCGTTAATTGCACAAGCAAAGCCAAGCTGCAATTCCAATTCAGCCCCAAATTAATGTGACTGCACTTGGAATCAAGCCTAGGTTGCTAGCACAGAGCCTGCGCTAGAATGTTGGGCTAAGGCCCCCCTAAAGATGGGTATATGACAGAAATTTCTATTGTACACAAGGATCATCTGTTGCACATATCATACATTGCTTTTTTGGGGGGTGCTATATTGTACATTATCGTATAGTTGGTCCACACTTGTATGACAACCATCATACAGATATACATGAGTCATACATTGCAAAGTATTTTTTCATTAACCAATGTAGTTTGTAAGTCAATTCCATATTTAAAACTCATTCACCATGGCACTATTGCCAACAAAAGAAAAACCATGAAATCAAAATTCATGTATTAGAAATTTTTTTTTGTTTCCCAACTGATGTGTATTGTGTGCAGTCAGTAAATTACAATATAATTGTTGTTTTACTTTGCACTTTTTAGAATATTGTTTTAAAAACAATTATTCTCATGTTTATTCCTATCTTATCCTATCATATACCAGAAGTACTTATTTTTTAATCCCTGTTGTATTGTTGTACAATAAGCTAAAATTTAAATTTATGTTCTATCATACACAGACATCTTTCTGCATTATGGCCTTGCGCTACTAGGTTGGCTGAGAAAGCAACTTCTTGAGGTAGGCCTAGTCATAGAAACTATCCTCTTTTATAATGTCAAAATATAGACACTGAATAGCCTACAAGTGGCAACTTAGTGCCACTCATGCTAGACTTCTGCAAGCCACCTTCATTGTCCATGGCTTACCAACTGGCGCCACTACCAACATTAGTGATAACATGCTTAGCTTAGGCTATAGGCCTATTTACTCTTGGGCCTAGCTATCCTACCAAGCTAACTGCTATATATCTGGCATCTATAGCTAGCTAGCCATGTCATCTGAGTCTGAGCAGAGCAATATTGCCACCTTAGGCCTATTAGAGTTTAGTAAAGTATCTGGCCTTACAGTTTAGACCTAGCCTAGGGCCTAGGCATTTATAAGGGTTTCAAAGGCTATGCCTAGACATAGACAGTCATAACAGTTGAATTAATATACATCAAACAATATAGACCTTGAGCTTTGCTTCAAAAAGATTTTTTTCTGGATAATTTTTCCATAAAATATTTAAATAACTTACTTGATTGAAATATCGTAACAGTCAATATCAGAAAGAGTTCGACTTTTCCAAATAGGTGTATCCTTGTATCGCCGAAGAAAAGAAACGCAAATATAAAACAATAAAGGAAAGAAAATAAGTCCTGATAGGAGTTCCAGAGCAGAAAATAAATGCATTGCCACGACAGTGTTCATTTCAATGAATTTGTATCTTGTGTACGCCTAGCCTACGTCTAGCTAGTTTTAGGCCTATACAATACAATCTAGAAGCTGACGCAGAAACGGAATTTTCGAATGTACCACTATACAGTATTCAAAACTATTTATGCCCCTAGTAAAATTTTCAAATTTGTCTCTAATATTATATACGGAATATGAGATAGATTTCAAACCTGATTTACTGTAAGTGTGCCTGCATAAAACTACGAATACAAACTTTAAACAATTCTTAGAAACGAGCTCATGACACTAGTTTAAATTTCAATACTCCAATGGTTTTTCATAGAAACGTATCAGTAAAGCAATTTATTATGTTGCATCGTTGATTACATAGGTGGATTGTTAAAAAAATTATTTTATTTTTTGTATAAGAATGCATGTATTACTAAAATAGAACTTTCGTTATACTAAAACATGATATTTCGATCTGCATCCATTCGAAGTATCGCAAGTTTGTACCCAAAGGATGAAAAGTTTCATCTTGCAGTTTTCGCGCAAAACCAGCACCCAAAACGTTTTCTGAGAAGTGAGGTCTCCCGTCCTTCTACATGAGTCGTCCTTGGCAGCACATAACCCTCGCAGCAACATCACATGACTCTCGCTATACATAAACGGCATTGGTATGACTTATACCAATGATAGGATGATAGCTGTGCCTAGCCACTGCATTCATTTTTCTGTAATTTGCGAACCGCTGCATATACATAGTCTTTTTATACAGTATCGGTGATTTTAAGCTGTTAAGTACAGCAGCTAGTAAGTCTTTGATTAATTTGTTCTTCGTACGAAGAAAGTCATCGTGTACAACAGTAATGTATAACTGTACATTCCTAGCTTAAAGTTAAATATAATAAAAAGTTAAGGCCACTCTACATTCCTGTGTGAGTGTGTATCTCTGCGTATGACTGCGTACGTAACAAAAAAAATGATGACAACAACAACAATAGCTTGTACATATGTACACCTCTCGCCGCGGCCACGAGTGGCCACAAGGGAGAGGTGTCAGAACGCAGCTTTTTGGCTGCACTTCTCAAGAAGTCATCTCCCTCAGTCACAGTGTACATAAAATGTTGGGGGCTCTCGGATCGGGGAAGCGCGTCGTTCGCCCTGCTGGGTCGTCTCCGCGGGCCGTCCAAAACAGCAGGTCGTGTAACGGCTCGCGGCAACGACCCTCCGACCGGATGACGTGGCCAGCCAGCCAGTCTTATCTCGCGTAGCAGATCAGAAGGCGTAGAGCGCGACGTTGGACTCCGAGCCCGGGCTGCAGCGCACACTGAACGCAGAGAGCAGCATCGTAGAGTGCGCGGCGTCCAGCTGTTTTTCCAGGTCAAGGTCCATGCAGGTCTCAGCATTGTAGAGCAAGACAGTCTCGACGATTGCCCAAAACAGCTGAGCCCTGGTCCTACCATCCAGCGCCTCAGATTGCTGCACCGAGTGCACCGACCGCCCAGGCTAGCCCGAGTCTCCTTCTCATGTCGCTGGCGATGTCCGGCACGAGTTCGCCGAGTACACAAAATGCCGGCAGAGTGGAAGCGGGGTCTCATCCCCGGCAGCATCTGATCTCGGCAGGTAAAGTCCAGCGGCATAGTGAAGACTTCAGTCTTCTGCGCGTTCAGCGTGAGGCCGGCAGCTTTTGTCAAGCCATCCAACAGTCGTTGGGTGCCTTCGAATGTAAAGACAGAAACGCAAGGTCGTCCGCGAAGCCGAGCACACTGAGACACTTGAGACGCTTCTCCGAATGCTGCCGACTCGTGCGGCGTGAAATCAGGAAGCCATTGCCGGCGTCCGATTGAGGCAGGTCGCTCCTCAGCACCCGGTCCAGTACCAGCACAAATAGAAAAGGGCAAGGCTCCAGCGTTTCACCCTGAAGCACGCCTGAAGACGTGTCAAACTGATCGTCTGACAAACCGTCTGGCGTGACTACCACAGCGGTGGTGTCCTGATACATGTACATCGCCATAACGGCGGAAATCAACTGCTGTGGTACGCTATACACTCGAAGCACAAGAGGCAGCGCGTTGCCAAGCACGGATTCGAAAGTTTTGCGGAAGTCTATGAAGACGATAACAAGACTTGACTGGTGGATACAGTCAAGATTACAGTCAAGACTGGTGGATACCTCTTCGATGATACGGCGGAGCTCAAGGAGCTGCGTCACAGCGCCGCGAGCGATGCTGCGCAGTTCAAAGCGCAGAAACGAATCTAGCACAGGCTTCAACCGTGCTAACAGCATTCGTTCAGCAACTTCGCGGCACAGGACATGAGGGAGATCCCTAGATGCTCTTCTTTCCGGGTAGTGTCCGCAGCTTTTTTGGGATTGTGCGCTGTCGTCCGCTCGCGGGGCGTGGCCCCTCCAGCAAGGACGTCATTCATCACTTAAGCCACCTCAGTGGCAACTCTCGGGATTTCCAGCGCTTCGACGGGTGCGACGGCAGTACCGTCTAAGGCGGCAGCGGCATATCTTCTGGTAGTGTCGGCGGTGGCGAGTTCACGATACCGGCGAAGAAGTCACACAGCTCGTTTCTGCGTGCTCTTGGGGTGTTGCCGGCCAGATTCAGCGCCGTGTTTTTTTTTGCATCCATAGTGGGAAAGACAAGCCGACTCCCGAGGTCCATTACTGCAGATTTGACGCACCTGATGGCATCTTTGACGGCAGTTTGCACCTCGCGTAAGTCGGACGCCAGGGTGCCGGGATGACAGGGATTTCTCGGTTTCGAATGTCGGCTGCCTTGTCTGTCGCAGCCTCTCCAATGTCCGCCTCACCTCCTGCACTTCCTTGCCAGACACCCAGACTGGGAGATTACTGGCTGCTGGTTGCATTAAAGACAGTGTCTTGGCAGTGGCTGCCGCTACGGCAGTGCTGATAGCAGCACAAGGGTGACTCGCAGAACTTCCCAGCGCAGCAGCAAACGCGTAAGAAAATTTGCTGCGGGTGATAGGGTCTTGCAGAGCTCCAAATAACGGCGTGGTGGTCGCTTTGGTTGCCTGTAGAGCGGATCCTGTAAGCGAAGTTTGCAGAAAAGCAGGCGGTGGTCGGACCAGATGGACAGCGGAACCGTTGTGTTACAGTTGATCAACCGGTCGCGGTCGCGGTTGCGTAAGCGAACCAGAATGTGGTCGAGCTTGGCCCGGCGAGTCGTGACATTACCGCGCGCGTTTCGCTTTCTCCTTTTGCAACCGACGAGGGTCGCCAATTTGAAGTCTGCATGGTTTGCGAAATCGCGGATTGACCGACACCAGATGTTGCTGCGACTTCAGGTCCACAAGCGATGTAGAGCTGGCGTTTAGGCGCGTTGACAGGGGAGTGCGCGGGGTCTTTTCAGCAACAACGTCATCGATCTGCTCTGCCAGGAGCTCGAAAAAATACTTGAGCTGATGGAGCAGCGGTGGTAACTATCATAACTTAAACTCACTAAAACTACACGTAAGTCTACATATACAGTTTAGAAGTCCTTGTTTATTTTTTTAGATGAAACAGTTTGACTGTATAAAAAATTGATACCGCAAACTAAATTTATGAAAAAGTACAACAGAACAAAAAATAACAGAATACGCATTTAGCGTCACAGGGCGCGCTTCAAGGCCAGGTCGCGAATGAACGCCACGCCGCCAGCCGAATCCTGGGCGCCGGCGTCAGCCAGTAGGCAGTCGACGAAACGCCGAGTGCGCGCCTGCCCCCGCCGGTAGGGTGCCTGCAGCGTTAGCAGCAGCACCTCCTGCACCGGCTCTGGACAGTACGACTCGGCGCGGATGATGTGGCCTGCCAGCTGGAGTCGCCGACGGCGCAACAGGTCGCGTAGACGGACCAGGCCGGCGCGGCGATACAAAGCCGCGTTGGTCACTCGCTCGTAGCCGATGTTGAAGGCGGCGCGCAGCAGGCCAGCGGCGCCGCGTCAACTTGCTGCTCGAGTGACTCCGTCAGCGTCCATGTCTCAGCGTTGTACAGCTGGACGGTCTCGATCACCGCCTGGAACAACGCCGCCCTCTGGCGGTCAGGTAAGGCCTCGGACTGCAGGACTGCCCTCACAGAACGAAAGGCAGCCCAGGCCGCCGAGGTAGACGAACTGCTGACGACGCGGAAGCTCTGTCGCCTGTCCATCAGTGCCTCGGCATAAAATTGCAGCCTCGATGTCGTCCGGCACGCAGAGCACGACGGTTTTCCGCGTGTTGACCATCAGGCCGACACTCGCCGCAACAGCAACTAGTTACAATGTACAAACTGTAACGTGTACAAATGTACAAATGTACAAATGTACAAATGTAAATGTACAAACTGTACGGCATGCACCGGTAGCATGCATGTATCTGTACCAGCAGCAAGTACACTACCAGTTTCAGGCTTGTATTGCACACGCTAGTAGATTAGTAGTAGATCAGTAGTAGATCGAGCTGCCTTTAGTGTAGCATTGCAATCATTCGATCTTGAGCCGAAAAGACTTGACCGTTGGGAATCACGCGGGGATACGCTGCTATGCCATGTGACGGGGATCGGGTGCAGAGAGGGTGCTAAAATAATTTTATCCAGAAGCGATCTTCACTAAAGCTGCATCCTGGCCGACTTTCTTGCCACCAAAATTGCCGCATGGCCGCCGCTGGTCCTCAAACGCCCTTAAATGACCGCTTAAGATCTGCAGTCAGCGCAGACAAATGGGTTGGCATGCTCCTACCTGTATGTATAAGAAGGAACTAAATTGGTCTCAAATGCCAATATAGTATGGTATAAGGGGTTGATAAAAAGTTCCGCAATCAACTCTTTTGTTTTGGCTGCACCGAATCAGCTGGAATTCTGGACGCCGATGGATTTCTGTTCAAATTTATTTATTAGACCCGAGGATTTCGGGGTTCCTACGAGTGACATGCTATTCCGTATAAGAATTTCCGGGAAAATACTTTGATTGGCATATTCAGCAATAAGCCTGAGACCGCGCCTATAGTGTGCGGAAGCGAGTAGACAGGCAATTGGCGACCGAACTTCGGAAATGGACCGAAACTGGATCGCACAGAAGTCTGTCCAAGCTGACAGTTGAATTGTAGCTGTGGCGATTGAGCTGCGCGTAAGATTGAGCTCTCTGTCTGTCTGTCTGTCTGTCTGTCTGTCTGTCTGTCTGTCTGTCTGTCTGTCTGTCTGTCTGTCTGTCTGTCTGTCTGTCTGTCTGTCTGTCTGTCTGTCTGTCTGTCTGTCTGTCTGTCTGTCTGTCTGTCTGTCTGTCTGTATGTCTGTCTGTCTGTCTGTCTGTCTGTCTGTCTGTCTGTCTGTCTGTCTGTCTGTCTGTCTGTCTGTCTGTTTCACCCTCCCTGCTCTCACTACAAGGCAGAGTCAGTCGCTCAGGCTGCTACTGGGAGGATTACAGCAGAGACACTAGCAGAGTTACAGGACAGGCTACAAAAAGTACAAGGAAAAGGCGCAGCCCCGGCCCAGTTTATGACTGCAGCGGCTGCGCCACCCCCGCAGACCGCCGCCCACTCACACACGGCTCTGGCTGAGCTGCTCCGTGCCAATCGACTCGTCTGAGTAGATATGCGCTCTCCAGTTCCACTTTCAAGTCGTGACTTGAATTATCTGATCCCGGATTGGGATAAATCCCCCCCCGCAGCTGAGCCAGCACCTGTCCTTCAGACTGATTGAGTACATTCTCGTGTAGTCAGCTGATATGTAAAAAATCGTTTTGTTAAAATTCGTACCCTCCTCTTTTGACAGAATATTCTCGCTTGTTCAGTGCATTCTTTGGATAAACATTCTAAATGAGAGGCATTTTGTACTTTTGGATAAGTGAAGGATCCGTGGTGTCCCAGTCTATAGCATCCCATGGCGCCAATTCCAGCATCTATGGCGCCAATTCCAGCATCTATGGCGCCAATTCCAGCATCTATGGCGTCAATTCCAGCATCTATGGCGCCATTTCCAGCATCTATGGCGCCAATTCCAGCATCTATGGCGCCTAAAAAAAGTGAAAACAATTAATTTTTCATAACGCGCTCTCACCTTTACACATGCATTTGACTTTCAAACGCTATTTGCACAAACTCAACAGCTGATGATGTTTGCTGTGCACGGGAGCGCTGTTGCTAGGAAAGCTTTGTTCAAGTTTTGCAAATAGTTACTTACACTGAAATCGCCCTACAAGGGCTTGGGATTCGACCAATCAGGGAGCGGGGAAGGAAGAACTGAACTGGGGGGGGATAAAAGCGCAGTGCAGGACAGAGCAGGAAATCCAAAGCACACACGCATAGGGAGAACTGCTTGAAGTCCCCAGAAGCCAGACTCTGCAACTAGCGATGCGTTCCCTGGCGCAGAAGGCCAGCGGCTCCAGCTACGGCAGCACGCCAAGAACGTCCGTCAACGCTGATCTGAGCGGCGGCGCCAGCGGCGGCGGAGGCGGCGTCCTCAGCCAGGCCGACGTCGAGCGCCAGTTCGCCCTGCACAGGGAGCTGGGCCGGGGCACCTACGGCAGGTGCGTGCTGGCCACCTGCCGGGAGTCCGGGCGCCGGCTGGTGCTGAAGCTCATGGACAAGCGGACAACCAGGCTGAAGGACTTCCTGCAGGAGCTGCACACCAGCACGCAGCTGTCCGCTCATCCGCACGTCATCGAAGCCTACGGAGCCGCGTTCGAGACAGCCGAGTGTTTCGCCTTCGCGCTGGAATTCGCTCCGCTCGGAGACCTGTTCGAGTTCGTGCAGCCCGGCCGTGGCCTGGCCGAGTCGCTGGTGAAGTCCGTGGCGGCCCAGGTGGCCTCGGCGCTGGAGTTCCTGCACGGCCAGTCGGTCTGCCACCGGGACCTGAAGCCGGAGAACGTGGCCGTGTTCGAGCCGGACCTCAGCCTGGTGAAGCTGGCCGACTTCGGCATGGCCCGGCCGGCCGGGGCGCTGATCCGCAAGGCCGGGGCGCCGATTCCCTACACGCCGCCGGAGATCGCGCAGGCGGCTCGCGACGAGACTTACCGGGTGCACAGCGGCACGGACGCCTGGTCGTTTGGCGTCCTCATCTACTGCTGCCTGACTGGCAGCTTCCCCTGGCAGGTGGCGGCGGAGACTGACCCCAGCTACCGGGAGTTCGTGCGCTGGCAGCAGCGCAGGAAGCTCGGCCAGTCGCTGCAGTTGCCGCAGCCAATACCGACCGGATTTCGCGAGTTCACGCCGCGCCTGCAGAAGCTGCTCCGCCGGCTGATGGAGCCACGGCTGGCCGCCAGGGCTGGCGTGGCCGAGCTCCGCCGGTTCCTGGCCGACAACTGGACAGTGCTGATCGGCGGCCGGACGCCGCGGGAGGTCGGCGCCGCCGAGTGCAGCCAGCGCCAGGAGGTGGACAGCCTCCGCCGGATGTTGGAGCGGTTCGGCGTGGACACGCAGGCGGCGAGTGGCCAGGCCAGGGAGCAGCGGGTGCGGCACTGGGTGCGCCTGGCGTCACCCTCAGCGGGCCTGCCAGCGGACTGACCGGCCAAGCATCTGGACAGTTAACTGACAAGTACAGAATGACAGAAGGGCGCTGCACTCGAATTAGTCTATGGCGTTCTCCAGAGCACTGGCGATATCACAAATATCCGTTCCTTACCGGCCTCCAGCCGATTTGTAAGAAACTCGAGTGTAGCGTCCTGCTTATAGTAGTTGTCCATATGGTCTGCTGAAGAAGTCCATGTACAATAAGAATCTGGCTAAGTGTATATCGTATCGATTGTTACATTTGTTTTTTAAGCAAGGTGACTGTATCGGAAAGCCCCTTTGGCTTTAAGTTTTAATGACTCTTATCCGAATTTTAATGAGACCAGTTGAAGAGTTGCGCACTTTCAGTTCGCTCTCAGTAGCAGAGATGCTTACTGAAGTCATTTTTCTTGTTTCTCAGCTTTTGCAATGGGCGATGTAAATAAACTGTGTTGCTTCAGAGCCGAATTTGGTTGCACAGCTCCATTTCATGACAGCTTCGCGCATTGACGATTAACCATAAGGCAAGGAAGATTAATATGGTTGGGCAGTTGCAATCCTTCCAGCACTTCGGAGCCGGACACAAGCAGACAGCTCAATCACTCCCGCAAATCTCTGGCACTATGAGCAGGCTCTGGGGGGTTGTTCTCAAGATAAACATCAACATTGGGCTCGCACAAGTGCAGGCCAGCAATCCGAAGAGAAGTGCATAAATCATAGAATTTTTGCCGATCCAAAATAGCTGGCCAGGCTAATAGCCACTGCTTCGGCTCATCTGCTCAGGCTGCTCAGATTTTTAGCCATTGCACAGAAAGCTTTGTTCCCCCTGTTATTTATGAGTCACCTCGCTATTATATCACTCGCTTCTCTGTAGACTTGTCACTCGCTTCTCTGTAGACTTGTCACTCGCTTCTCTGTAGACTTGTCACTCACTTCTCTGTAGACTTGTCACTCACTTCTCTATGTAGACTTGTCACTCGCTTCTCTGTGTAGACTTGTCACTCGCTTCTCTGTAGACTTGTCACTCGCTTCTCTGTAGACTTGTCACTCGCTTCTCTGTAGACTTGTCACTCACTTCTCTGTAGACTTGTCACTCACTTCTCTATGTAGACTTGTCACCCGCTTCTCTGTGTAGACTTGTCACTCGCTTTTTGTAGACTTGTCACTCGCTTCTCTGTAGACTTGTCACTCGCTTCTCTATGTAGACTTGTCACTCGCTTCTCTGTGGACCTGTCCCACGATTTTCTATAAGCTTGTCACTCGGCTTCTACCTTCTGTTCAGAGTTTTCACTCTCATTCCCCTGTCCATTCGCTATTAAGTACCTTTAACTGTTGTTTTCCGAGCCCTGGCTCTTCCCTAACCACACGGAGGTCCTTAGTAATTCAAAGGGATTCAAGGGATGAAGCGAGAATGAATAAAGAACTGGAAGCTGCAGAGAAGAGCGGCAGCAGTTTTTAAAAGTTCAAGCAGCCAAAAGAAGCCGGATTGCCAGCTACTGTGGCTGGCTGGCAGCTAAAAATAGCCCGGCTCCTCTGAGCCTGCGTGTCCCCAGAAACTTGCCCTCGGCGTCTGAGGTCAAGAGCGGCCTGGGTGAAGAGGGGAAGGCGAGCGGCCTGGCCGGCATTTCTGCAGTCGACATTTCGCCTCTTCTATTTACTGCCCTACTTGCCGACCGCCACACGGCCTTCGAACAAGGACCACTAGGAACACTTCGTTATAGTCTAGTAGTCCTTGACTTCGAAATGCATAAGACCTGCTTGTTGGGATCTCTCACTCCGGTTGAATATCGTTTTGTTTGTTAGTAAACAGAAACCCACTCCTCACCGACACCCACTCCTCACTGACACCCACTCCTCACTGACACCCACTCCTCACTGACACCCACTCCTCACCCACTCCTCACTGACACCCATTCCTCACTGACACCCACTCCTCACTGACACCCACTCCTCACTGACACCCATTCCTCACTGACACCCACTCCTCACTGACACCCACTCCTCACTGACACCCACTCCTCACTGACACCCACTCCTCACTGACACCCACTCCTCACCCACTCCTCACTGACACCCACTCCTCACCCACTCCTCACTGACACCCACTCCTCACTGACACCCACTCCTCACTGACACCCAATCCTCACTGACACCCACTCCTCACTGACACCCAATCCTCACTGACACCCACTCCTCACTGACACCCATTCCTCACTGACACCCACTCCTCACTGACACCCACTCCTCACTGACACCCACTCCTCACTGACACCCACTCCTCACTGACACCCATTCCTCACTGACACCCACTCCTCACTGACACCCACTCCTCACTGACACCCACTCCTCACTGACACCCACTCCTCACCCACTCCTCACTGACACCCACTCCTCACCCACTCCTCACTGACACCCACTCCTCACTGACACCCACTCCTCACTGACACCCAATCCTCACTGACACCCACTCCTCACCCACTCCTCACTGACACCCACTCCTCACCCACTCCTCACTGACACCCACTCCTCACTGACACCCACTCCTCACCGACACCCACTCCTCACTGACACCCACTCCTCACTGACACCCACTCCTCACTGACACCCAATCCTCACCCACTCCTCACTGACACCCATTTCTCACTGACACCCACTCCTCACTGACACCCACTCCTCACTGACACCCACTCCTCACTGACACCCACTCCTCACTGACACCCACTCCTCACCCACTCCTCACTGACACCCACTCCTCACCCACTCCTCACTGACACCCACTCCTCACTGACACCCACTCCTCACCCACTCCTCACTGACACCCACTCCTCACTGACACCCACTCCTCACTGACACCCACTCCTCACTGACACCCATTCCTCACTGACACCCACTCCTCACTGACACCCACTCCTCACTGACACCCACTCCTCACTGACACCCACTCCTCACCCACTCCTCACCGACACCCACTCCTCACTGACACCCACTCCTCACTGACACCCAATCCTCACCCACTCCTCACTGACACCCATTTCTCACTGACACCCACTCCTCACTGACACCCACTCCTCACTGACACCCACTCCTCACTGACACCCACTCCTCACCCACTCCTCACTGACACCCACTCCTCACCCACTCCTCACTGACACCCACTCCTCACCGACACCCATTCCTCACCCACTCCTCACTGACACCCACTCCTCACTGACACCCACTCCTCACTGACACCCACTCCTCACTGACACCCACTCCTCACCCACTCCTCACTGACACCCACTCCTCACTGACACCCACTCCTCACTGACACCCACTCCTCACCCACTCCTCACCGACACCCACTCCTCACTGACACCCACTCCTCACTGACACCCACTCCTCACCCACTCCTCACTGACACCCACTCCTCACTGACACCCACTCCTCACTGACACCCACTCCTCACTGACACCCACTCCTCACCCACTCCTCACCGACACCCACTCCTCACCGACACCCACTCCTCACTGACACCCACTCCTCACTGACACCCACTCCTCACTGACACCCACTCCTTACTGACACCCACTCCTCACTGACACCCACTCCTCACTGACACCCACTCCTCACTGACACCCACTCCTCACTGACACCCACTCCTTACTGACACCCACTCCTCACTGACACCCACTCCTCACTGACACCCACTCCTCACTGACACCCACTCCTCACCGACACCCACTCCTCACTGACACCCACTCCTCACTGACACCCACTCCTCTCCCACTCCTCACCGACACCCACTCCTCACCGACACCCACTCCTCACCGACACCCACTCCTCACTGACACCCACTCCTCACTGACACCCACTCCTCACTGACACCCACTCCTCACCCACTCCTCACTGACACCCACTCCTCACTGACACCCACTCCTCACTGACACCCACTCCTCACCCACTCCTCACCGACACCCACTCCTCACTGACACCCACTCCTCACTGACACCCACTCCTCACTGACACCCACTCCTCACTGACACTCACTCCTCACCCACTCCTCACTGACACCCACTCCTCACTGACACCCACTCCTCACTGACACCCACTCCTCACCGACACCCACTCCTCACTGACACCCACTCCTCACTGACACCCACTCCTCACCCACTCCTCACTGACACCCACTCTTCACTGACACTCACTCCTCACCCACTCCTCACTGACACCCACTCCTCACTGACACCCACTCCTCACTGACACCCACTCCTCACCGACACCCACTCCTCACTGACACCCACTCCTCACCGACACCCACTCCTCACCCACTCCTCACTGACACCCACTCCTCACTGACACCCACTCCTCACTGACACCCACTCCTCACTGACACCCACTCCTCACCGACACCCACTCCTCACTGACACCCACTCCTCACCGACACCCACTCCTCACCCACTCCTCACTGACACCCACTCCTCACTGACACCCACTCCTCACTGACACCCACTCCTCACTGACACCCACTCCTCACTGACACCCACTCCTCACCGACACCCACTCCTCACCCACTCCTCACCGACACCCACTCCTCACTGACACCCACTCCTCACCGACACCCACTCCTCACCCACTCCTCACTGACACCCACTCCTCACTGACACCCACTCCTCACTGACACCCACTCCTCACTGACACCCACTCCTCACTGACACCCACTCCTCACCGACACCCACTCCTCACCCACTCCTCACTGACACCCACTCCTCACTGACACCCACTCCTCACTGACACCCACTCCTCACCCACTCCTCACTGACACCCACTCCTCACCCACTCCTCACTGACACCCACTCCTCACCCACTCCTCACTGACACCCACTCCTCACCCACTCCTTACTGACACCCACTCCTCACTGACACCCACTCCTCACTGACACCCACTCCTCACTGACACCCACTCCTCACTGACACCCACTCCTCACTGACACCCACTCCTCACTGACACCCACTCCTCACCCACTCCTCACTGACACCCACTCCTCACTGACACCCACTCCTCACTGACACCCACTCCTCACTGACACCCACTCCTCACCCACTCCTCACCGACACCCACTCCTCACTGACACCCACTCCTCACTGACACCCACTCCTCACTGACACCCACTCCTCACTGACACCCACTCCTCACCCACTCCTCACTGACACCCACTCCTCACTGACACTCACTCCTCACCCACTCCTCACTGACACCCACTCCTCACTGACACCCACTCCTCACTGACACCCACTCCTCACCGACACCCACTCCTCACTGACACCCACTCCTCACTGACACCCACTCCTCACTGACACCCACTCCTCACTGACACCCACTCCTCACCGACACCCACTCCTCACTGACACCCACTCCTCACTGACACCCACTCCTCACCGACACCCACTCCTCACCCACTCCTCACTGACACCCACTCCTCACTGACACCCACTCCTCACTGACACCCACTCCTCACTGACACCCACTCCTCACCGACACCCACTCCTCACCCACTCCTCACTGACACCCACTCCTCACTGACACCCACTCCTCACTGACACCCACTCCTCACTGACACCCACTCCTCACTGACACCCACTCCTCACCGACACCCACTCCTCACCCACTCCTCACCGACACCCACTCCTCACTGACACCCACTCCTCACTGACACCCACTCCTCACTGACACCCACTCCTCACTGACACCCACTCCTCACTGACACCCACTCCTCACTGACACCCACTCCTCACCGACACCCACTCCTCACTGACACCCACTCCTCACCGACACCCACTCCTCACCCACTCCTCACCGACACCCACTCCTCACCGACACCCACTCCTCATTATCTTCCAGTTTGACATAGGGATAAAATTCTTGGAAGCAACGCAAGCCAACTAGGTTGCAATAAAAAGTTACTTCGACGGCAAACATTTCGGTCTTAGGTGTCAATAAAATGGCCTCGGAAGTGCACACTGTAGGGAACTGGGGTGTTTAGCTGCTCTAGATCCACCTTATCAACGTGAATATGCGTGTTTAACCTGGATCAACAAGGCCATCAAGGATGTGGAGGGGTGCATAGAGCAGGATGTGTATCGATTTGTGACCTGGTAAAAAACTGAATATTTAGCGAATATTTTGGTGCAGGGGATTAAAAACGATTTGGAAGTTTTATCAATCAGCTGAGTCGGGATCACAGCAGACAGGAATCTGGAGAGAGTCGGGATCACAGCAGACAGGAATCTGGAGAGAGTCGGATCACTGCAGACAGGAATCTGGAGAGAGTCGGGATCACTGCAGACAGGAATCTGGAGAGAGTCGGTATCACTGCAGACAGGAATCCGGAGAGAGTCGGGATCACTGCAGACAGGAATCTACAGAGAGTCGGGATCACTGCAGACAGGAATCTGGAGAGAGTCGGGATCACAGCAGACAGGAATCTGGAGAGAGTCGGGATCACTGCAGACAGGAATCTGGAGAGAATCGGGATCACAGCAGACAGGAATCTACAGAGAGTCGGGATCACTGCAGACAGGAATCTGGAGAGAGTCGGGATCACTGCAGACAGGAATCTGGAGAGAGTCGGGATCACTGCAGACAGGAATCTGGAGAGAGTCGGGATCACTGCAGACAGGAATCTACAGAGAGTCGGTATCACTGCAGACAGAAATCTGGAAAGAAAAATTCTGCCTTTGCTTTTAGAAGAGCATCAATTTTGCTTGAAGAACAGCAATACAATGTGGGATTTATTTATAGCTTAGCACTTCTCAGGCTCACGGCTCTCGCATAAGCCTGAAAACCCGAGCTGCTGAGCGAAGATCGATACTGTTCCCAACAATCTGCGATTTTCAGCCTGGCGCAGCAACTAGCCGCGATGAAGCAAGGAGGAGGCTGCAAATAGTTCGTGAGAGCCGCGGCAGCTGGCGGCTGGGATGCCAAAATAATTCCATAAGCGCGGAAAGTTAAATATGCGAGAGATATTCGGAGATGAAGGTGGACAGTTTTGAGCTGAGAATGAACCGATCCCCTCGGCTAAGGAGTGACTGGCAGCCAACTAAATTAACTTTCTTGTTAATACTTTTTGGCCAGTATGGAAATTAAATATATCTGAAGTCTGAATCAGTGGTCACTGCTGTGGCTGTAACTTCCCTTTAAATTCCCCGATAACCTTTCCCGTTTCTTCGTCACAATGTTCTCGAATCCCCTATTTCCCAAGTTTTCAGTTTTCAAAGTTCTCAGTTCCTAAATTCCCAATCTCCCAATCTCCGATTTCCCAATTACCAATCGCGCAATTCCCAATCTCCCTACTCCCATTCTCCTAATTCCCAATTCCCCAATTCCCAATCTCACAATCTCCCAATCTCCCAATTTCCCAATTCCCAATCTCCCAATTCCCAATCTCCAATTCCCAATCTCCCAATTCCCAATCTCCCAATTCCCAATCTCCAATTCACAATCTCCCAATTCCCAATCTCCCAATTCCCTATCTCCCAATTCCCAATCTCCCAGTTCCCAATCTCCAATTCCAATCTCCCAATTCCCAATCTCCCAATTCACAATCTCCCAATTCCCAATCTCCCAGTTCCCAATCTCCCAATTCCCAATCTCCCAATTCCCAATCTCCCAATTCCCAATCTCCCAATTTCCAATCTCCCAATTCCCAATCTCCCAATTCTCAATCTCCCAATTCCCAATCTCCCAATTCCCAATCTCCCAATTCCCAATCTCCCAATTCCCAATCTCCCAATTCCAATCTCCAATTCCCAATCTCCCAATTCCCAATCTCCCAATTCCCAATCTCCAATTCCCAATCTCCCAATTCCCAATCTCCCAATTCCCAATCTCCCAATTCACAATCTCCCAATTCCCAATCTCCCAATTCCCTATCTCCCAATTCCCAATCTCCCAGTTCCCAATCTCCCAATTCCCAATCTCCCAATTCCCAATCTCCCAATTCACAATCTCCCAATTCCCAATCTCCCAGTTCCCAATCTCCCAATTCCCAATCTCCCAATTCCCAATCTCCCAATTCCCAATCTCCCAATTCCCAATCTCCCAATTTCCAATCTCCCAATTCCCAATCTCCCAATTCTCAATCTCCCAATTCCCAATCTCCCAATTCCCAATCTCCCAATTCCAATCTCCCAATTCCCAATCTCCCAATTCCCAATCTCCCAATTCCCAATCTCCCAATTCCCAATCTCCCAATTCCCAATCTCCCAATTCCCAATCTCCCAATTCCCAATCTCCCAATTCCAATCTCCCAATTTCCAATCTCCCAATTCCCAATCTCCCAATTCCCAATCTCCCAATTCCCAATCTCCCAATTCCCAATCTCCCAATTTCCAATCTCCCAATTCCCAATCTCCCAATTTCCAATCTCCCAATTTCCAATCTCCCAATTTCCAATCTCCCAATTCCCAATCTCCCAATTCCCAATCTCCCAATTTCCAATCTCCCAATTTCCAATCTCCCAATTTCCAATCTCCCAATTTCCAATCTCCCAATTTCCAATCTCCCAATTCCCAATCTCCCAATTCTCCCAATTCCCAATTCCCTATCTCCCAATTCCCTATCTCCCAATTCCCAATCTCCCAATTCCCAATCTCCCAATTCTCCCAATTCCAATTCCCTATCTCCCAATTCCCTATCTCCCAATTCCCAATCTCCCAATCTCCCAAGAAACAGCTCACTCTGATGAAAGGCAAATGTCTGGCGCATAAGTTTGCTAAATTTTCTGCTTTACAATTCACCTCTTTCCACTTTCAACAGAAACTAGTCCAAAAAGACAGCCTGGATAAAATGCATATTTTAAAGCATGTTGGCTCTGCCAGACTGCATTGCAAAAAGTAACAACTTTGGAACCAATGCGTCAGGCGCGCTGCACTTGCAGACGGGAAAATATCGGGTGAGGGTGAGGGCTCGCGATCCATTGAGGAGACGAAAAATTGAGCAGAAATTATTGACGACTTTGGTAAGCTCATGAAAGTCGTAAAAACTATTACTATTTCTCTTATTGGTTTATACATTTAGCTCTAACAGACTGACTTCTCGCTGCAACCCTTGACCATGAGGAGTCTTTCTTGGGAATTGCGGTTTTCGGGTTTTAGGGATCTCAAAGATTGTGATATTGTAGATCAAACGATCTATATTGTGTATAGATAGATAGATAGATAGATAGATAGATAGATAGATAGATAGATAGATAGATAGATAGATAGATAGATAGATAGATAGATAGATCCCCAGCTTTGGCACCCCATCTACAGTAGCTTTGGCACCCCATCTACAGTAGCTTTGGCACCCCATCTACAGTAGCTTTGGCACCCCATCTACAGTAGCTTTGGCGCCCCATCTACAGTAGCTTTGGCGCCCCATCTACAGTAGCTTTGGCGCCCCATCTACAGTAGCTTTGGCACCCCATCTACAGTAGCTTTGGCACCCCATCTACAGTAGCTTTGGCACCCCATCTACAGTAGCTTTGGCACCCCATCTACAGTAGCTTTGGCGCCCCATCTACAGTAGCTTTGGCACCCCATCTACAGTAGCTTTGGCACCCCATCTACAGTAGCTTTGGCACCCCATCTACAGTAGCTTTGGCACCCCATCTACAGTAGCTTTGGCACCCCATCTACAGTAGCTTTGGCGCCCCATCTACAGTAGCTTTGGCACCCCATCTACAGTAGCTTTGGCGCCCCATCTACAGCAGCATTCATAGCGTCTCTCACACAAAATGCGACGGCCATCTCAACTCTCCCAGGTCGGAGGCCTGGCGCGCGGTGCTGCGAACGGCGCGCCAGCTCACAGACCGGGGCGCGGCGCCGCCGCGAGTCGGGCTGACCGGGCCGGGCATCGAGCGCAGCGGCACAGGCAGTCGGCTTTACTGCCAGGTGCAGCGAATTATGCTGCAACCGAAGCCGGACCGGCCGGCCACCTCCGGACTGCAGGGCATCGGCTCCGGCCTCGCCTGCCGCCTGCCAGACAGCGGCCGCTGTCTCCAGCTGGTTGCTATGCACTCCGAGCGGCGCGATGTGCGCGAACGATGGAAGAGCGAGTCGGACAGGGTCAGAGCCAGCCGCCTGCTCACCCGGGTACTCGTTGAGGACAGCGGGAGAGCTATGAGGTGAGTTGGCATACATGCGCAACTGCTGGCCGATCTGGCCACCGTAAATTGTGGTGGACCAGGGGTAAGTCGCAAAAATGCCCACCCCAAAGAATACAGACGTAGTACTAATTAGATGACGAGGCATTTAGCCCTTATAAGAAAGTTATATACTCCTTCCGTTTACCCAAAATTGCGTTTATGTTGCTCTAGGGTTTCTTTCACAGATAAGTCGCATTTTTGGTCAAAAAGTAAGTCGCATGGCCAGTGTAAATCAGGGGGGTTGCGCATGTATGAGTTGGTGTCAAGTTTAACGGTAGTTACATTTACGCTCGTACCCAATTGCTTGTTTGTTGCCAAGATAAAATCCAAATGCCAGAGACAGGACAAAGCCAAGAGTTCTACATGTACGCTCGTACATTATCTTGAGAATTGGTGTCGTTAGCAATTATATTGGCGCCGCAGGCAGGCGCTTATTTTGGCGCCAATTAAAGACGCAAAATTTTGGCGCCCTAAAGCATAACTATATTGATTTCCACAACGAGTCACAGAAGGTGGGGTGTGGGGGAAAGTATTGGCATGTCCCCCAATAGCTATAACTGGGGGAGGACATGATATGCCCCCTTTCCTCCCCCGGTGGTGACGCATGAAAAATGAGAAAGATATACTGCCGAGATTAGAAACATTTTCATTTTTCTTGAATTAAAAGCAGATCAAATGTGTTAATCTTTTAGGTCACTATAAATATCAATTGATAGGCTTTTGAAATAATGAATGACAGATATATGTACTTAAAATAGTTCCTGTATTCTTCAGATGAAAATGAAAATCAAATTTATGGACAAAGATACAATAAACTATGTTTCTAAGAAAGCCTAGACACTGACTGATTCCGCCTCAAAACCCGGCCATAAAACTTTGCCAGGCGATCCCGGCTGTCTCCAGGCTGCAGCTCCAGGGCCTGGTTTACGTGGTCGACACGGGCGCCCCGGCCTCCGAGGTGTCCGCCTGTCAGCCGAGCTAGACGCTTTTGTCCGGGCGATGCCGGCCGGCCGGCCAGTCCTGGTACTGACGGTGTCCGGCGGCCAGCAGCCTCAGCTGCCTTGTCGCCAGGTGGTCGACTGCCTGCGACTGGCTGACAGCACCGGGTCGATGGCGGGCGGCCGTGGCTGGCCCAGAGCTGCAGGGCGGACCAGCTGGACAGCCTGTTGACCGACTGTCTGGACTGGCTGATGGACGCGGTGGCAGCTTAGTTGATTATTTTGTTTCAAATAACCCAGGATGAATGAATAGAATTGCTTGCTGCGGGGGACAGGCAGCTGAGGCAAACGCGTCTGACTCGTGTGCACGGAAATTGTTGGCCGGTTCAAACTTACGAGGGCCAACCGCCAAGGCAGGAGTGTACATCCATGTCTGATTGACGGGATTAGAAACTCAGCTGCTGTACACCCTGAGCGTGAGTGCTCGCAGGAGTACAGTTGTACGTGCTCAGGAGTATGTACGGGTATAAATGCCAATTGAAGCCGCAGTATACTTTGACCGCTGACCTCTGCAGTCTAGCGATCCTCTAAAATTCATACTTTCACCTGTCTTCAGTCATATTACATCATCAGTTATAGCCATAGACAGACATAAAGTTGGTCAAGAACTTTAGAATTAGATTTATAAGATTTAATAATTAGAGCTATTACC
>NIVC01003624.1:0-24493 GCA_002269645.1 Macrostomum lignano
GGGCTGCGGTAGATAATGGAGGTAGATATGGAAGGTAGATAGGAAAAAGTCGATAGGGAGAGGTAGATAAGGTAGAGGTAGATAGGAGAGAGGTAGATAGGGGAGAGTAGATATGAGAGAGGTAGATATGACAGAGGTATATATAAGAAAGTAGATATAGGAGAGGTAGATAGGGTAGAGGTATATAGGGCAGAGGTAGATAATGGCGAGGTAGTACTAGAGAGGTTGATGTGGGAGAGGCAGTAGAGGGGAGGGGCTTCATAGACCGAAATTTCACACGCCGAAAATTCTGCATGGTCCTTGTTTATTTAGTTCTCTATCGATGTGAAATTTCGGTTTATGCAAGCCAACGGGTAGAGGAGAGGTAGATATGGGAGAAGTAGATATGGGAGAGGTAGATAGAGGAGAGGTAGATATGGGTGAAGTAGATATGGGAGAAGTAGACAGAGGAGAGGTAGATGTGGGAGAAGTAGATATGGGAGAGGTAGACAGAGGAGAGGTAGATGTGGGAGAAGTAGATATGGGAGAGGTAGACAGAGGAGAGGTAGATGTGGGAGAAGTGTAGACTCAGAAAGAATTTATACTAAAAAACGACGTGTAAAGTTTGATATCATGCCTTGTATTCTTGACTAAAGCTAAACAATTGAGTCTCGTGTCTGGCAGTAAAAAGTCCCTCAGCTCCATCACTTGTTGAGGAAACTATGGGGTGTGTACAAAGGCTTAAGTCCAGCTAAGTACCAAGCTGTATATTTGATTACACGGGTTGCTAAATATCGTGAGGTGCTTAAATTTCAACACAAAAGGGTTCCTTCAGTCAGCCCACCTCTGTTCTTAATAACATTCAGATGCGCTGAAGTGGGTGTCGCGTAACACACTCGGCTTTGGGGGCTCAATGCGCTTAATAAAGTCAACATAAGTCAGCCGCTTAGCAAACACGGCAGGCATAGCGGCGGCCTTGATAACACCAACAGTGAATTGACTCCGAATTAGTCAGAATTTATTGTTTGCAAATTATGAGTTTTATATAATCATAATCGATTTTCAGATTTGGGTGGAAATGACCAGATTTGAATAGAAATGACCAGAATTGGATAGAAATGACCAGATTTGAATAGAAATGACCATATTAGAATAGAAATGACCAGAATAGAATAGAAATGACCAGATTTGGATAGAAATGACCAGATTAGAATAGAAATGATCAAATTTGGATAGAAATGACCAGATTAGAATAGAAATGATCAGATTTGGATAGAAATGACCAGATTTGAATAGAAATGACCATTTTCATTTTAGACACATAATGACCAGATTTCTTGCGAATAATCCAAAGTTCCTGTACAATTTGACACATGGTTGATTTTGATCTCATTTAGTTAATAACAGCATCCCACACTCGCCACTCCATCATCTCGCAGTTTCCTCAACCGAGCTCAAAGTCACCCAGCAACTACCGCCCAGCATCACCGTTCGCGAGTTGTCCAGCCTCAACTTGAACTGCGGACTCGACCGCCCGACTACATAATCATGGAGCTTTGCCCAAGCTGGCCAACCGCTAGGCAAGCTCATCCGCTGCCACAGCCAAGGGCACCTGCGGCAATGTGGACGAAACGCAGGCAGCGTTTGCTAACGTCAGCGTGTCCGCAACACTAACGGCAGTCTGCTGTGGACAGCGTTGGTCAGGGACAGAGCGGGCGCTACCAGTGTCAGGGCCTGCTGCGCTTGCAGTCAGTCAGGACTGAGACTCTGGTCAACGTGCAGGGTGAGATGTGTTCCGTTCTGCTGTTGCTGCTTTTTGAGAGTCTGGCGATTCATTAGAAATTTTCCGATTTTTTGGGTGAGTATGTTGGGGCGAGAGAGAGGGGAGACGAGATATTATGAGGGAGAGAAGGAGAGGAGAGGAGAATAGAAAATAGAGACGGAGAGAGTGTAAGGAGGAAGGAAAAGAAGAGATGGAGAGTGGAGAGAGCGAGAGTGAGAAGAGAGGAGAAAAAAAGGCGAGAGAAGAGAGGAAGAGGCGATAGAAGAGAGGGAGAGGCGAGAGAAGAGAGGGAGAGGCGAAGAAGAGAGGGAGAGGCGAGAGAAGAGAGGAGAGGCGAGAGAAGAAAGAGAGAGGCGGGAGAAGAGAGGGAGAGGCGAGAGAAGAGAGGGAGGCGAGAGAAGAGAGGGGAGGCGAGAGAAGAGAGGGAGAGGCGAGAGAAGAGAGGGAGAGGCGAGGAGAGAGGGAGAGGCGAGAGGAGAGGGAGAGGCGAGAGAAGAGAGGGAGAGGCGAGAGAAAGAGGGAGAGGCGAGAGAAGAGAGGAGAGGCGAGAGGAGAGAGGGAGAGGCGAGAGGAGAGAGGGAGAGGCGAGAGAGAGAGAAGAGAAGAGAGGGAGAGGCGAGAGAAGAGAGAGAGGAGGGCGAGAGAGAGAGGAGAGGCGAGAGAGAGGGAGAGGCGAGAGCAAGAGAGGGGAGAGGCGAGAGGAGAGAGGGAGAGGCGAGAGAAGAGAGGGAGAGGCGAGAGGAGAGAGGGAGAGGCGAGAGAGAGGGAGAGGCGAGAGGAGAGAGGGAGGAGAGAGAAGATGGAGAATAGGGGAGAGGTAGAGGAGAGAGAGAGAGGAGAGAGGAGAGTCTCTATATAGTTTCAGTTTCCCAGATCAAGCACAATCGCAGGCCATGGGATTTGTCTCTCTAGTTGAGCTGATCACAAAAATCACCAAACCGAGATAACTGCGCAGATCCATCAGCAGTTTATGACTAATCCCATCGATTGCATGCTAGAAAACTGAAGTGATACTGAAGAATTGAATACTGAAGTGATACTGAAAACTGAAGAAGATAACGAGAAAAAATCTTTCCTAAAACAACATCAAACTGATTCCAAGAGCATGGATAAAATATGCTCAAATTGAAAACGTGTCGGCTTCCTTCCCACTTCCTCTTCGAAAGGGGAAGCAAAGTAATTCGCTGCCCCCTCAAGGCAAAGATCAAGGATAGCCAGGCGCCAGGCACTGCTGTTGCAAGGCTAAACATTCCTTGTCTTTTCGTTCGACAAGGAAAGGCGGAACCAATATGTCTCCCCAACACCTCTTGCAGAAACTACTCAAAGCAGTGGAGTCATGGGCGGTACCAGCAGTGCTGGCGGCCTCTTTGCGTGACGCAGCATGAAATTCCTGCCTAAAAAACAATTGAGAACCCCAAAAGCAGCGTCAACTCTTAGTTTAACCCTGATATGGAATTTCAGCCCTCGCGGTCGATGTGGTAGGCTGTTGCAGTCCCGTGTGTGAGATGAAGTGCAAAAGCGCAGTCTCATGTATGCCCTCTCTCTCTTTATCTGTACCCTCCCTCTCTTTATCTGTACCCTCTCTCTCGCTTTATCTGTACCCTCTCTCTCTTTATCTGTGCCCTCTCTCTCTTTATCTGTACCCTCTCTCTCTTCATCTGTACCCTCTCTCTCTTCATCTGTACCCCTCTCTCTCTCATCTGTACCCTCTCTCTCTTCATCTGTACCCTCTCTCTCTTCATCTGTACCCTCTCTCTCTTCATCTGTACCCTCTCTCTCTTCATCTGTACCCTATCTATCTCATCTGTGCCCTCTCTCTTCATCTGTGCCCTCTCTCTTTCATCTGCTGCCCTCTCTCTCTTCATCTGTGCCCTCTCTCTCTTCATCTGCTGCCCCTCTCTCTTCATCTGTGCCCTCTCTCTCTTCATCTTGCCCTCGCTCTCTTCATCTGTGCCCTCTCTTTACGAGCGTATCTGTACCCTCTCTCTCTTGATCTGTACCCTTTATCTCTTGATCTGTACCCTCTCTCTTCATCTGTACCCTCTCTATCTTCATCTGTGCCCTCTCTCTTTATCTATACCCTCTCTTCATTCATCTATACCCTCTGTTTTAATTTTGACCCTCTACCCTCCTCTATATCCTTTCGCTACCTCTCTCCTTCTCTATTTTATATCCTTCCCTGTGTTACAAAGCTGTCGAAGGTTTGCCAAAAATGACGAAACTTAAACCAATAAACAACACAGATTTTCCCTATCCCAACAAAAATAAAGCTAAAATCAGATACACTACTTTAAGGAGAAAAACAAAGACACATATTAGACTTCAAGAAAAAACTACAATCCTTCGAAAAACTATTTGAAGTTATAGTTATTCAAATAACTATGTAAATAACAATATTTGCACCTGCTATATCAGCCCCATTTGGTGTCATTTCTAAGCTCTCCATTTAATTCTATATATTGACAGCGACAGGGCTAGTTAGAGATGCTGAGAGTAGCGGGCTCTGCGTCATCTTTGCACCTGTGTATATCAGCCCCATTGAGTGTCATTTCTAAGCTCTCCATTTAATTCTATATATTGACAGCGACAGGGCTAGTTAGAGATGCTGAGAGTAGCGGCTCTGCGTCATCTTTGCACCTGTGTATATCAGCCCCATTGAGTGTCATTTCTAAGCTCTCCATTTAATTCTATATATTGACAGCGACAGGGCTAGTTAGAGATGCTGAGAGTAGCGGGCTCTGCGTCATCTTTGCACCTGTGTATATCAGCCCCATTGAGTGTCATTTCTAAGCTCTCCATTTAATTCTATATATTGACAGCGACAGGGCTAGTTAGAGATGCTGAGAGTAGCGGGCTCTGCGTCATCTTTGCACCTGTGTATATCAGCCCCATTGAGTGTCATTTCTAAGCTCTCCATTTAATTCTATATATTGACAGCGACAGGGCTAGTTAGAGATGCTGAGAGTAGCGGGCTCTGCGTCATCTTTGCACCTGTGTATATCAGCCCCATTGAGTGTCATTTCTAAGCTCTCCATTTAATTCTATATATTGACAGCGACAGGGCTAGTTAGAGATGCTGAGAGTAGCGGGCTCTGCGTCATCTTTGCACCTGTGTATATCAGCCCCATTGAGTGTCATTTCTAAGCTCTCCATTTAATTCTATATATTGACAGCGACAGGGCTAGTTAGAGATGCTGAGAGTAGCGGGCTCTGCGTCATCTTTGCACCTGTGTATATCAGCCCATTGAGTGTCATTTCTAAGCTCTCCATTTAATTCTATATATTGACAGCGACAGGGCTAGTTAGAGATGCTGAGAGTAGCGGGCTCTGCGTCATCTTTGCACCTGTGTATATCAGCCCCATTGAGTGTCATTTCTAAGCTCTCCATTTAATTCTATATATTGACAGCGACAGGGCTAGTTAGAGATGCTGAGAGTAGCGGGCTCTGCGTCATCTTTGCACCTGTGTATATCAGCCCCATTGAGTGTCATTTCTAAGCTCTCCATTTAATTCTATATATTGACAGCGACAGGGCTAGTTAGAGATGCTGAGAGTAGCGGGCTCTGCGTCATCTTTGCACCTGTGTATATCAGCCCCATTGAGTGTCATTTCTAAGCTCTCCATTTAATTCTATATATGACAACAGCTAGAGAGATCAGAGTACAGAGTTACAGGAGAAATTAATTTATATATCGACATATTAGAGAGAGAGACACACATATCCTTGAAAAAGTCTCATTTAATTATATATTGACAACAGGGCGTTAAGATGTAGATACAATCTTTGCACCTGATATCAGCCCCATTGAGTGTCATTTCTAAGCTCTCCATTTAATTCTATATATGACAGCGACAGGGCTAGTTAGAGATGCTGAGAGTAGCGGGCTCTGCGTCATCTTTGCACCTGTGTATATCAGCCCATTGAGTGTCATTTCTAAGCTCTCCATTTAATTCTATATATTGACAGCGACAGGCTAGTTAGAGATGCTGAGAGTAGCGGGCTCTGCGTCATCTTTGCACCTGTGTATATCAGCCCCATTGAGTGTCATTTCTAAGCTCTCCATTTAATTCTATATATTGACAGCGACAGGGCTAGTTAGAGATGCTGAGAGTAGCGGGCTCTGCGTCATCTTTGCACCTGTGTATATCAGCCCCATTGAGTGTCATTTCTAAGCTCTCATTTAATTCTATATATTGACAGCGACAGGGCTAGTTAGAGATGCTGAGAGTAGCGGGCTCTGCGTCATCTTTGCACCTGTGTATATCAGCCCATTGAGTGTCATTTCTAAGCTCTCCATTTAATTCTATATATTGACAGCGACAGGGCTAGTTAGAGATGCTGAGAGTAGCGGGCTCTGCGTCATCTTTGCACCTGTGTATATCAGCCCATTGAGTGTCATTTCTAAGCTCTCCATTTAATTCTATATATTGACAGCGACAGGGCTAGTTAGAGATGCTGAGAGTAGCGGGCTCTGCGTCATCTTTGCACCTGTGTATATCAGCCCCATTGAGTGTCATTTCTAAGCTCTCCATTTAATTCTATATATTGACAGCGACAGGGCTAGTTAGAGATGCTGAGAGTAGCGGGCTCTGCGTCATCTTTGCACCTGTGTATATCAGCCCATTGAGTGTCATTTCTAAGCTCTCCATTTAATTCTATATATTGACAGCGACAGGGCTAGTTAGAGATGCTGAGAGTAGCGGGCTCTGCGTCATCTTTGCACCTGTGTATATCAGCCCATTGAGTGTCATTTCTAAGCTCTCCATTTAATTCTATATATTGACAGCGACAGGGCTAGTTAGAGATGCTGAGAGTAGCGGGCTCTGCGTCATCTTTGCACCTGTGTATATCAGCCCCATTGAGTGTCATTTCTAAGCTCTCCATTTAATTCTATATATTGACAGCGACAGGGCTAGTTAGAGATGCTGAGAGTAGCGGGCTCTGCGTCATCTTTGCACCTGTGTATATCAGCCCCATTGAGTGTCATTTCTAAGCTCTCCATTTAATTCTATATATTGACAGCGACAGGGCTAGTTAGAGATGCTGAGAGTAGCGGGCTCTGCGTCATCTTTGCACCTGTGTATATCAGCCCCATTGAGTGTCATTTCTAAGCTCTCCATTTAATTCTATATATTGACAGCGACAGGGCTAGTTAGAGATGCTGAGAGTAGCGGGCTCTGCGTCATCTTTGCACCTGTGTATATCAGCCCCATTGAGTGTCATTTCTAAGCTCTCCATTTAATTCTATATATTGACAGCGACAGGGCTAGTTAGAGATGCTGAGAGTAGCGGGCTCTGCGTCATCTTTGCACCTGTGTATATCAGCCCCATTGAGTGTCATTTCTAAGCTCTCCATTTAATTCTATATATTGACAGCGACAGGGCTAGTTAGAGATGCTGAGAGTAGCGGGCTCTGCGTCATCTTTGCACCTGTGTATATCAGCCCCATTGAGTGTCATTTCTAAGCTCTCCATTTAATTCTATATATTGACAGCGACAGGGCTAGTTAGAGATGCTGAGAGTAGCGGGCTCTGCGTCATCTTTGCACCTGTGTATATCAGCCCCATTGAGTGTCATTTCTAAGCTCTCCATTTAATTCTATATATTGACAGCGACAGGGCTAGTTAGAGATGCTGAGAGTAGCGGGCTCTGCGTCATCTTTGCACCTGTGTATATCAGCCCCATTGAGTGTCATTTCTAAGCTCTCCATTTAATTCTATATATTGACAGCGACAGGGCTAGTTAGAGATGCTGAGAGTAGCGGGCTCTGCGTCATCTTTGCACCTGTGTATATCAGCCCCATTGAGTGTCATTTCTAAGCTCTCCATTTAATTCTATATATTGACAGCGACAGGGCTAGTTAGAGATGCTGAGAGTAGCGGGCTCTGCGTCATCTTTGCACCTGTGTATATCAGCCCCATTGAGTGTCATTTCTAAGCTCTCCATTTAATTCTATATATTGACAGCGACAGGGCTAGTTAGAGATGCTGAGAGTAGCGGGCTCTGCGTCATCTTTGCACCTGTGTATATCAGCCCCATTGAGTGTCATTTCTAAGCTCTCCATTTAATTCTATATATTGACAGCGACAGGGCTAGTTAGAGATGCTGAGAGTAGCGGGCTCTGCGTCATCTTTGCACCTGTGTATATCAGCCCATTGAGTGTCATTTCTAAGCTCTCCATTTAATTCTATATATTGACAGCGACAGGGCTAGTTAGAGATGCTGAGAGTAGCGGGCTCTGCGTCATCTTTGCACCTGTGTATATCAGCCCCATTGAGTGTCATTTCTAAGCTCTCCATTTAATTCTATATATTGACAGCGACAGGGCTAGTTAGAGATGCTGAGAGTAGCGGGCTCTGCGTCATCTTTGCACCTGTGTATATCAGCCCCATTGAGTGTCATTTCTAAGCTCTCCATTTAATTCTATATATTGACAGCGACAGGGCTAGTTAGAGATGCTGAGAGTAGCGGGCTCTGCGTCATCTTTGCACCTGTGTATATCAGCCCCATTGAGTGTCATTTCTAAGCTCTCCATTTAATTCTATATATTGACAGCGACAGGGCTAGTTAGAGATGCTGAGAGTAGCGGGCTCTGCGTCATCTTTGCACCTGTGTATATCAGCCCCATTGAGTGTCATTTCTAAGCTCTCCATTTAATTCTATATATTGACAGCGACAGGGCTAGTTAGAGATGCTGAGAGTAGCGGGCTCTGCGTCATCTTTGCACCTGTGTATATCAGCCCCATTGAGTGTCATTTCTAAGCTCTCCATTTAATTCTATATATTGACAGCGACAGGGCTAGTTAGAGATGCTGAGAGTAGCGGGCTCTGCGTCATCTTTGCACCTGTGTATATCAGCCCCATTGAGTGTCATTTCTAAGCTCTCCATTTAATTCTATATATTGACAGCGACAGGGCTAGTTAGAGATGCTGAGAGTAGCGGGCTCTGCGTCATCTTTGCACCTGTGTATATCAGCCCCATTGAGTGTCATTTCTAAGCTCTCCATTTAATTCTATATATTGACAGCGACAGGGCTAGTTAGAGATGCTGAGAGTAGCGGGCTCTGCGTCATCTTTGCACCTGTGTATATCAGCCCCATTGAGTGTCATTTCTAAGCTCTCCATTTAATTCTATATATTGACAGCGACAGGGCTAGTTAGAGATGCTGAGAGTAGCGGGCTCTGCGTCATCTTTGCACCTGTGTATATCAGCCCCATTGAGTGTCATTTCTAAGCTCTCCATTTAATTCTATATATTGACAGCGACAGGGCTAGTTAGAGATGCTGAGAGTAGCGGGCTCTGCGTCATCTTTGCACCTGTGTATATCAGCCCCATTGAGTGTCATTTCTAAGCTCTCCATTTAATTCTATATATTGACAGCGACAGGGCTAGTTAGAGATGCTGAGAGTAGCGGGCTCTGCGTCATCTTTGCACCTGTGTATATCAGCCCCATTGAGTGTCATTTCTAAGCTCTCCATTTAATTCTATATATTGACAGCGACAGGGCTAGTTAGAGATGCTGAGAGTAGCGGGCTCTGCGTCATCTTTGCACCTGTGTATATCAGCCCCATTGAGTGTCATTTCTAAGCTCTCCATTTAATTCTATATATTGACAGCGACAGGGCTAGTTAGAGATGCTGAGAGTAGCGGGCTCTGCGTCATCTTTGCACCTGTGTATATCAGCCCCATTGAGTGTCATTTCTAAGCTCTCCATTTAATTCTATATATTGACAGCGACAGGGCTAGTTAGAGATGCTGAGAGTAGCGGGCTCTGCGTCATCTTTGCACCTGTGTATATCAGCCCCATTGAGTGTCATTTCTAAGCTCTCCATTTAATTCTATATATTGACAGCGACAGGGCTAGTTAGAGATGCTGAGAGTAGCGGGCTCTGCGTCATCTTTGCACCTGTGTATATCAGCCCCATTGAGTGTCATTTCTAAGCTCTCCATTTAATTCTATATATTGACAGCGACAGGGCTAGTTAGAGATGCTGAGAGTAGCGGGCTCTGCGTCATCTTTGCACCTGTGTATATCAGCCCCATTGAGTGTCATTTCTAAGCTCTCCATTTAATTCTATATATTGACAGCGACAGGGCTAGTTAGAGATGCTGAGAGTAGCGGGCTCTGCGTCATCTTTGCACCTGTGTATATCAGCCCCATTGAGTGTCATTTCTAAGCTCTCCATTTAATTCTATATATTGACAGCGACAGGGCTAGTTAGAGATGCTGAGAGTAGCGGGCTCTGCGTCATCTTTGCACCTGTGTATATCAGCCCCATTGAGTGTCATTTCTAAGCTCTCCATTTAATTCTATATATTGACAGCGACAGGGCTAGTTAGAGATGCTGAGAGTAGCGGGCTCTGCGTCATCTTTGCACCTGTGTATATCAGCCCCATTGAGTGTCATTTCTAAGCTCTCCATTTAATTCTATATATTGACAGCGACAGGGCTAGTTAGAGATGCTGAGAGTAGCGGGCTCTGCGTCATCTTTGCACCTGTGTATATCAGCCCCATTGAGTGTCATTTCTAAGCTCTCCATTTAATTCTATATATTGACAGCGACAGGGCTAGTTAGAGATGCTGAGAGTAGCGGGCTCTGCGTCATCTTTGCACCTGTGTATATCAGCCCCATTGAGTGTCATTTCTAAGCTCTCCATTTAATTCTATATATTGACAGCGACAGGGCTAGTTAGAGATGCTGAGAGTAGCGGGCTCTGCGTCATCTTTGCACCTGTGTATATCAGCCCCATTGAGTGTCATTTCTAAGCTCTCCATTTAATTCTATATATTGACAGCGACAGGGCTAGTTAGAGATGCTGAGAGTAGCGGGCTCTGCGTCATCTTTGCACCTGTGTATATCAGCCCCATTGAGTGTCATTTCTAAGCTCTCCATTTAATTCTATATATTGACAGCGACAGGGCTAGTTAGAGATGCTGAGAGTAGCGGGCTCTGCGTCATCTTTGCACCTGTGTATATCAGCCCCATTGAGTGTCATTTCTAAGCTCTCCATTTAATTCTATATATTGACAGCGACAGGGCTAGTTAGAGATGCTGAGAGTAGCGGGCTCTGCGTCATCTTTGCACCTGTGTATATCAGCCCCATTGAGTGTCATTTCTAAGCTCTCCATTTAATTCTATATATTGACAGCGACAGGGCTAGTTAGAGATGCTGAGAGTAGCGGGCTCTGCGTCATCTTTGCACCTGTGTATATCAGCCCCATTGAGTGTCATTTCTAAGCTCTCCATTTAATTCTATATATTGACAGCGACAGGGCTAGTTAGAGATGCTGAGAGTAGCGGGCTCTGCGTCATCTTTGCACCTGTGTATATCAGCCCCATTGAGTGTCATTTCTAAGCTCTCCATTTAATTCTATATATTGACAGCGACAGGGCTAGTTAGAGATGCTGAGAGTAGCGGGCTCTGCGTCATCTTTGCACCTGTGTATATCAGCCCCATTGAGTGTCATTTCTAAGCTCTCCATTTAATTCTATATATTGACAGCGACAGGGCTAGTTAGAGATGCTGAGAGTAGCGGGCTCTGCGTCATCTTTGCACCTGTGTATATCAGCCCCATTGAGTGTCATTTCTAAGCTCTCCATTTAATTCTATATATTGACAGCGACAGGGCTAGTTAGAGATGCTGAGAGTAGCGGGCTCTGCGTCATCTTTGCACCTGTGTATATCAGCCCCATTGAGTGTCATTTCTAAGCTCTCCATTTAATTCTATATATTGACAGCGACAGGGCTAGTTAGAGATGCTGAGAGTAGCGGGCTCTGCGTCATCTTTGCACCTGTGTATATCAGCCCCATTGAGTGTCATTTCTAAGCTCTCCATTTAATTCTATATATTGACAGCGACAGGGCTAGTTAGAGATGCTGAGAGTAGCGGGCTCTGCGTCATCTTTGCACCTGTGTATATCAGCCCCATTGAGTGTCATTTCTAAGCTCTCCATTTAATTCTATATATTGACAGCGACAGGGCTAGTTAGAGATGCTGAGAGTAGCGGGCTCTGCGTCATCTTTGCACCTGTGTATATCAGCCCCATTGAGTGTCATTTCTAAGCTCTCCATTTAATTCTATATATTGACAGCGACAGGGCTAGTTAGAGATGCTGAGAGTAGCGGGCTCTGCGTCATCTTTGCACCTGTGTATATCAGCCCCATTGAGTGTCATTTCTAAGCTCTCCATTTAATTCTATATATTGACAGCGACAGGGCTAGTTAGAGATGCTGAGAGTAGCGGGCTCTGCGTCATCTTTGCACCTGTGTATATCAGCCCCATTGAGTGTCATTTCTAAGCTCTCCATTTAATTCTATATATTGACAGCGACAGGGCTAGTTAGAGATGCTGAGAGTAGCGGGCTCTGCGTCATCTTTGCACCTGTGTATATCAGCCCCATTGAGTGTCATTTCTAAGCTCTCCATTTAATTCTATATATTGACAGCGACAGGGCTAGTTAGAGATGCTGAGAGTAGCGGGCTCTGCGTCATCTTTGCACCTGTGTATATCAGCCCCATTGAGTGTCATTTCTAAGCTCTCCATTTAATTCTATATATTGACAGCGACAGGGCTAGTTAGAGATGCTGAGAGTAGCGGGCTCTGCGTCATCTTTGCACCTGTGTATATCAGCCCCATTGAGTGTCATTTCTAAGCTCTCCATTTAATTCTATATATTGACAGCGACAGGGCTAGTTAGAGATGCTGAGAGTAGCGGGCTCTGCGTCATCTTTGCACCTGTGTATATCAGCCCCATTGAGTGTCATTTCTAAGCTCTCCATTTAATTCTATATATTGACAGCGACAGGGCTAGTTAGAGATGCTGAGAGTAGCGGGCTCTGCGTCATCTTTGCACCTGTGTATATCAGCCCCATTGAGTGTCATTTCTAAGCTCTCCATTTAATTCTATATATTGACAGCGACAGGGCTAGTTAGAGATGCTGAGAGTAGCGGGCTCTGCGTCATCTTTGCACCTGTGTATATCAGCCCCATTGAGTGTCATTTCTAAGCTCTCCATTTAATTCTATATATTGACAGCGACAGGGCTAGTTAGAGATGCTGAGAGTAGCGGGCTCTGCGTCATCTTTGCACCTGTGTATATCAGCCCCATTGAGTGTCATTTCTAAGCTCTCCATTTAATTCTATATATTGACAGCGACAGGGCTAGTTAGAGATGCTGAGAGTAGCGGGCTCTGCGTCATCTTTGCACCTGTGTATATCAGCCCCATTGAGTGTCATTTCTAAGCTCTCCATTTAATTCTATATATTGACAGCGACAGGGCTAGTTAGAGATGCTGAGAGTAGCGGGCTCTGCGTCATCTTTGCACCTGTGTATATCAGCCCCATTGAGTGTCATTTCTAAGCTCTCCATTTAATTCTATATATTGACAGCGACAGGGCTAGTTAGAGATGCTGAGAGTAGCGGGCTCTGCGTCATCTTTGCACCTGTGTATATCAGCCCCATTGAGTGTCATTTCTAAGCTCTCCATTTAATTCTATATATTGACAGCGACAGGGCTAGTTAGAGATGCTGAGAGTAGCGGGCTCTGCGTCATCTTTGCACCTGTGTATATCAGCCCCATTGAGTGTCATTTCTAAGCTCTCCATTTAATTCTATATATTGACAGCGACAGGGCTAGTTAGAGATGCTGAGAGTAGCGGGCTCTGCGTCATCTTTGCACCTGTGTATATCAGCCCCATTGAGTGTCATTTCTAAGCTCTCCATTTAATTCTATATATTGACAGCGACAGGGCTAGTTAGAGATGCTGAGAGTAGCGGGCTCTGCGTCATCTTTGCACCTGTGTATATCAGCCCCATTGAGTGTCATTTCTAAGCTCTCCATTTAATTCTATATATTGACAGCGACAGGGCTAGTTAGAGATGCTGAGAGTAGCGGGCTCTGCGTCATCTTTGCACCTGTGTATATCAGCCCCATTGAGTGTCATTTCTAAGCTCTCCATTTAATTCTATATATTGACAGCGACAGGGCTAGTTAGAGATGCTGAGAGTAGCGGGCTCTGCGTCATCTTTGCACCTGTGTATATCAGCCCCATTGAGTGTCATTTCTAAGCTCTCCATTTAATTCTATATATTGACAGCGACAGGGCTAGTTAGAGATGCTGAGAGTAGCGGGCTCTGCGTCATCTTTGCACCTGTGTATATCAGCCCCATTGAGTGTCATTTCTAAGCTCTCCATTTAATTCTATATATTGACAGCGACAGGGCTAGTTAGAGATGCTGAGAGTAGCGGGCTCTGCGTCATCTTTGCACCTGTGTATATCAGCCCCATTGAGTGTCATTTCTAAGCTCTCCATTTAATTCTATATATTGACAGCGACAGGGCTAGTTAGAGATGCTGAGAGTAGCGGGCTCTGCGTCATCTTTGCACCTGTGTATATCAGCCCCATTGAGTGTCATTTCTAAGCTCTCCATTTAATTCTATATATTGACAGCGACAGGGCTAGTTAGAGATGCTGAGAGTAGCGGGCTCTGCGTCATCTTTGCACCTGTGTATATCAGCCCCATTGAGTGTCATTTCTAAGCTCTCCATTTAATTCTATATATTGACAGCGACAGGGCTAGTTAGAGATGCTGAGAGTAGCGGGCTCTGCGTCATCTTTGCACCTGTGTATATCAGCCCCATTGAGTGTCATTTCTAAGCTCTCCATTTAATTCTATATATTGACAGCGACAGGGCTAGTTAGAGATGCTGAGAGTAGCGGGCTCTGCGTCATCTTTGCACCTGTGTATATCAGCCCCATTGAGTGTCATTTCTAAGCTCTCCATTTAATTCTATATATTGACAGCGACAGGGCTAGTTAGAGATGCTGAGAGTAGCGGGCTCTGCGTCATCTTTGCACCTGTGTATATCAGCCCCATTGAGTGTCATTTCTAAGCTCTCCATTTAATTCTATATATTGACAGCGACAGGGCTAGTTAGAGATGCTGAGAGTAGCGGGCTCTGCGTCATCTTTGCACCTGTGTATATCAGCCCCATTGAGTGTCATTTCTAAGCTCTCCATTTAATTCTATATATTGACAGCGACAGGGCTAGTTAGAGATGCTGAGAGTAGCGGGCTCTGCGTCATCTTTGCACCTGTGTATATCAGCCCCATTGAGTGTCATTTCTAAGCTCTCCATTTAATTCTATATATTGACAGCGACAGGGCTAGTTAGAGATGCTGAGAGTAGCGGGCTCTGCGTCATCTTTGCACCTGTGTATATCAGCCCCATTGAGTGTCATTTCTAAGCTCTCCATTTAATTCTATATATTGACAGCGACAGGGCTAGTTAGAGATGCTGAGAGTAGCGGGCTCTGCGTCATCTTTGCACCTGTGTATATCAGCCCCATTGAGTGTCATTTCTAAGCTCTCCATTTAATTCTATATATTGACAGCGACAGGGCTAGTTAGAGATGCTGAGAGTAGCGGGCTCTGCGTCATCTTTGCACCTGTGTATATCAGCCCCATTGAGTGTCATTTCTAAGCTCTCCATTTAATTCTATATATTGACAGCGACAGGGCTAGTTAGAGATGCTGAGAGTAGCGGGCTCTGCGTCATCTTTGCACCTGTGTATATCAGCCCCATTGAGTGTCATTTCTAAGCTCTCCATTTAATTCTATATATTGACAGCGACAGGGCTAGTTAGAGATGCTGAGAGTAGCGGGCTCTGCGTCATCTTTGCACCTGTGTATATCAGCCCCATTGAGTGTCATTTCTAAGCTCTCCATTTAATTCTATATATTGACAGCGACAGGGCTAGTTAGAGATGCTGAGAGTAGCGGGCTCTGCGTCATCTTTGCACCTGTGTATATCAGCCCCATTGAGTGTCATTTCTAAGCTCTCCATTTAATTCTATATATTGACAGCGACAGGGCTAGTTAGAGATGCTGAGAGTAGCGGGCTCTGCGTCATCTTTGCACCTGTGTATATCAGCCCCATTGAGTGTCATTTCTAAGCTCTCCATTTAATTCTATATATTGACAGCGACAGGGCTAGTTAGAGATGCTGAGAGTAGCGGGCTCTGCGTCATCTTTGCACCTGTGTATATCAGCCCCATTGAGTGTCATTTCTAAGCTCTCCATTTAATTCTATATATTGACAGCGACAGGGCTAGTTAGAGATGCTGAGAGTAGCGGGCTCTGCGTCATCTTTGCACCTGTGTATATCAGCCCCATTGAGTGTCATTTCTAAGCTCTCCATTTAATTCTATATATTGACAGCGACAGGGCTAGTTAGAGATGCTGAGAGTAGCGGGCTCTGCGTCATCTTTGCACCTGTGTATATCAGCCCCATTGAGTGTCATTTCTAAGCTCTCCATTTAATTCTATATATTGACAGCGACAGGGCTAGTTAGAGATGCTGAGAGTAGCGGGCTCTGCGTCATCTTTGCACCTGTGTATATCAGCCCCATTGAGTGTCATTTCTAAGCTCTCCATTTAATTCTATATATTGACAGCGACAGGGCTAGTTAGAGATGCTGAGAGTAGCGGGCTCTGCGTCATCTTTGCACCTGTGTATATCAGCCCCATTGAGTGTCATTTCTAAGCTCTCCATTTAATTCTATATATTGACAGCGACAGGGCTAGTTAGAGATGCTGAGAGTAGCGGGCTCTGCGTCATCTTTGCACCTGTGTATATCAGCCCCATTGAGTGTCATTTCTAAGCTCTCCATTTAATTCTATATATTGACAGCGACAGGGCTAGTTAGAGATGCTGAGAGTAGCGGGCTCTGCGTCATCTTTGCACCTGTGTATATCAGCCCCATTGAGTGTCATTTCTAAGCTCTCCATTTAATTCTATATATTGACAGCGACAGGGCTAGTTAGAGATGCTGAGAGTAGCGGGCTCTGCGTCATCTTTGCACCTGTGTATATCAGCCCCATTGAGTGTCATTTCTAAGCTCTCCATTTAATTCTATATATTGACAGCGACAGGGCTAGTTAGAGATGCTGAGAGTAGCGGGCTCTGCGTCATCTTTGCACCTGTGTATATCAGCCCCATTGAGTGTCATTTCTAAGCTCTCCATTTAATTCTATATATTGACAGCGACAGGGCTAGTTAGAGATGCTGAGAGTAGCGGGCTCTGCGTCATCTTTGCACCTGTGTATATCAGCCCCATTGAGTGTCATTTCTAAGCTCTCCATTTAATTCTATATATTGACAGCGACAGGGCTAGTTAGAGATGCTGAGAGTAGCGGGCTCTGCGTCATCTTTGCACCTGTGTATATCAGCCCCATTGAGTGTCATTTCTAAGCTCTCCATTTAATTCTATATATTGACAGCGACAGGGCTAGTTAGAGATGCTGAGAGTAGCGGGCTCTGCGTCATCTTTGCACCTGTGTATATCAGCCCCATTGAGTGTCATTTCTAAGCTCTCCATTTAATTCTATATATTGACAGCGACAGGGCTAGTTAGAGATGCTGAGAGTAGCGGGCTCTGCGTCATCTTTGCACCTGTGTATATCAGCCCCATTGAGTGTCATTTCTAAGCTCTCCATTTAATTCTATATATTGACAGCGACAGGGCTAGTTAGAGATGCTGAGAGTAGCGGGCTCTGCGTCATCTTTGCACCTGTGTATATCAGCCCCATTGAGTGTCATTTCTAAGCTCTCCATTTAATTCTATATATTGACAGCGACAGGGCTAGTTAGAGATGCTGAGAGTAGCGGGCTCTGCGTCATCTTTGCACCTGTGTATATCAGCCCCATTGAGTGTCATTTCTAAGCTCTCCATTTAATTCTATATATTGACAGCGACAGGGCTAGTTAGAGATGCTGAGAGTAGCGGGCTCTGCGTCATCTTTGCACCTGTGTATATCAGCCCCATTGAGTGTCATTTCTAAGCTCTCCATTTAATTCTATATATTGACAGCGACAGGGCTAGTTAGAGATGCTGAGAGTAGCGGGCTCTGCGTCATCTTTGCACCTGTGTATATCAGCCCCATTGAGTGTCATTTCTAAGCTCTCCATTTAATTCTATATATTGACAGCGACAGGGCTAGTTAGAGATGCTGAGAGTAGCGGGCTCTGCGTCATCTTTGCACCTGTGTATATCAGCCCCATTGAGTGTCATTTCTAAGCTCTCCATTTAATTCTATATATTGACAGCGACAGGGCTAGTTAGAGATGCTGAGAGTAGCGGGCTCTGCGTCATCTTTGCACCTGTGTATATCAGCCCCATTGAGTGTCATTTCTAAGCTCTCCATTTAATTCTATATATTGACAGCGACAGGGCTAGTTAGAGATGCTGAGAGTAGCGGGCTCTGCGTCATCTTTGCACCTGTGTATATCAGCCCCATTGAGTGTCATTTCTAAGCTCTCCATTTAATTCTATATATTGACAGCGACAGGGCTAGTTAGAGATGCTGAGAGTAGCGGGCTCTGCGTCATCTTTGCACCTGTGTATATCAGCCCCATTGAGTGTCATTTCTAAGCTCTCCATTTAATTCTATATATTGACAGCGACAGGGCTAGTTAGAGATGCTGAGAGTAGCGGGCTCTGCGTCATCTTTGCACCTGTGTATATCAGCCCCATTGAGTGTCATTTCTAAGCTCTCCATTTAATTCTATATATTGACAGCGACAGGGCTAGTTAGAGATGCTGAGAGTAGCGGGCTCTGCGTCATCTTTGCACCTGTGTATATCAGCCCCATTGAGTGTCATTTCTAAGCTCTCCATTTAATTCTATATATTGACAGCGACAGGGCTAGTTAGAGATGCTGAGAGTAGCGGGCTCTGCGTCATCTTTGCACCTGTGTATATCAGCCCCATTGAGTGTCATTTCTAAGCTCTCCATTTAATTCTATATATTGACAGCGACAGGGCTAGTTAGAGATGCTGAGAGTAGCGGGCTCTGCGTCATCTTTGCACCTGTGTATATCAGCCCCATTGAGTGTCATTTCTAAGCTCTCCATTTAATTCTATATATTGACAGCGACAGGGCTAGTTAGAGATGCTGAGAGTAGCGGGCTCTGCGTCATCTTTGCACCTGTGTATATCAGCCCCATTGAGTGTCATTTCTAAGCTCTCCATTTAATTCTATATATTGACAGCGACAGGGCTAGTTAGAGATGCTGAGAGTAGCGGGCTCTGCGTCATCTTTGCACCTGTGTATATCAGCCCCATTGAGTGTCATTTCTAAGCTCTCCATTTAATTCTATATATTGACAGCGACAGGGCTAGTTAGAGATGCTGAGAGTAGCGGGCTCTGCGTCATCTTTGCACCTGTGTATATCAGCCCCATTGAGTGTCATTTCTAAGCTCTCCATTTAATTCTATATATTGACAGCGACAGGGCTAGTTAGAGATGCTGAGAGTAGCGGGCTCTGCGTCATCTTTGCACCTGTGTATATCAGCCCCATTGAGTGTCATTTCTAAGCTCTCCATTTAATTCTATATATTGACAGCGACAGGGCTAGTTAGAGATGCTGAGAGTAGCGGGCTCTGCGTCATCTTTGCACCTGTGTATATCAGCCCCATTGAGTGTCATTTCTAAGCTCTCCATTTAATTCTATATATTGACAGCGACAGGGCTAGTTAGAGATGCTGAGAGTAGCGGGCTCTGCGTCATCTTTGCACCTGTGTATATCAGCCCCATTGAGTGTCATTTCTAAGCTCTCCATTTAATTCTATATATTGACAGCGCCGCTATAGTTTAAATCCATGTTTGAATTTACTGCGCTCGTACATTTTAACTTATACTTGATATTGACAGGTTAGCTCAGAAATATTTCGCCAGCTTCTTTAGTAATGGCTTTTTATCAAAATACAATTGGGCTTTGCTTTTACTTTTGGTTTGGTCACCTGCTGTGAGCGTTCCACTTTTTATCTATATATTGTTTTGTATTATGCACAGCGGTTTGTTTGGAGGTGTGTTTCGCGCTTTTCTCGATCTTTCCACTGTAGCTGGATTTTGAGTAAAGATAAGAATCGCAGTTCTCACGATTGCTTAAAAGCAAATACGTGCTCTGGGTATGCTCAAGATTGCGCAATGCTCGGTGACAGTGATGGGTGGTTCATGGTGGAAGACACCTATCTAAGCAAATTTGTTGCACCAAACTTATGATTGCGCCATTATCGTAAAGAATAGTGTCAAGCAGTTCCAAATATGTAAAATTGTAAACTTTAATTTAGACACCAAAGTGGAGTTAAGATTGCAACCTATGAATTTTATCTACTCTTTGATTTGTTGATGACTGACTTCATCCTAATTTTTGAGCATATACGTCTTTTTCTTGCATATTTAATCTATTTCTCGAATTTCTATTTTGCATCATTCATTTAATTCCTATCCAATTCATTGTGTGTCATTTATTTGTTATCCACTGCCCACTGTATATTGACAGCAGCGGATCTCACAGAGCTACTCAATGAATTGAAAATGCAGAAATAACTGAGTATTCGAAACCCAAACTGGATTAGGGTCGATCAGTGAGTCTGGCTGTGAGGCTGTGAATGAGGCAGTGAATGAGGCTGTGAATGAGGCTGTGAATGTGAGTGGGGCATATTGTACCTAATGTATGTTTCATGCTGGTTAATGCGCATGTTTCATTTTGAATCAAAGTAATTTGGTGTCAAAATGAGTCACTACTGAAATGAAGCAGTCCACCCCTTCGAGTCTAAAAGCATAGTGGATTTGACACGTACTATGAACGTGAAATATTTTGACCACCCATTCCGAACCAATGAAAATTAGAGTGAACTTGTTGATGTCAAACTGCCGCTTCATATAAAATGGGACTTCAGTTGGCCTTTCAAAAAGCCAGATTTCTATTTGTCAATTAATTTCATTTTTTCAATAAATTAACCCAAATGTCCAAACAATTGGAGTTCATAAAACAGCTGATAAGCCGCAAAGGCAAATGCTATGACGTCGCTAAGCGGCAAAAGTCGTTTGAGAAAGAGCTCGCCGCGTCTGATCGATTCCAGTTAATGGTAAGTGAAGGTGAAGAGCAATATTTTTACCAATAACTGCCCTGTCTCTACCATTCTACCCTGTCTCTACCATTCTACCCTGTCTCTACCATTCTGCCCTGTCTCTACCATTCTACCCTGTCTCTACCATTCTGCCTGTCTCTACCATTCTGCCCTTTCTCTACCATTCTGCCCTGTCTCTACCATTCTACCCTTTCTCTACCATTCTGCCCTGTCTCTACCATTCTGCCCTGTGTCTACCATTCTACCCTTTCTCTACCATTCTGCCCTGTCTCTACCATTCTACCCTGTCTCTACCATTCTGCCCTGTCTCTACCATTCTACCCTGTCTCTACCATTCTGCCCTGTCTCTACCATTCTACCCTGTCTCTACCATTCTGCCCTGTCTCTACCATTCTGCCTTTCTCTACCATTCTGCCCTGTCTCTACCATTCTGCCCTGTCTCTACCATTCTGCCCTGTCTCTACCATTCTGCCCTGTCTCTACCATTCTGCCCTGTCTCTACCATACTGCCCTGTCTCTACCATTCTGCCCTTTCTCTACCATTCTGCCCTGTCTCTACCATTCTGCCCTGTCTCTACCATTCTGCCCTGTCTCTACCATTCTGCCCTGTCTCTACCATTCTGCCCTGTCTCTACCATTCTGCCCTGTCTCTACCATACTGCCCTGTCTCTACCATTCTGCCCTTTCTCTACCATTCTGCCCTGTCTCTACCATTCTGCCCTGTCTCTACCATTCTGCCCTGTCTCTACCATTCTGCCCTGTCTCTACCATTCTGCCCTGTCTCTACCATTCTGCCCTGTCTCTACCATACTGCCCTGTTTCTACCATACTGCCCTGTCTCTACCATTCTGCCCTGTCTCTACCATTCTGCCCTTTCTCTACCATTCTGCCCTGTCTCTACCATTCTACCCTGTCTCTACCATTCTGCCCTGTCTCTACCATTCTGCCCTGTCTCTACCATTCTGCCCTTTCTCTACCAATAACTGCCCTGTCTCTACCATTCTGCCCTGTCTCTACCAATAACTGCCCTGTCTCTACCATTCTGCCCTATCTCTACCATTCTGCCCTGTCTCTACCATTCTGCCCTGTCTCTACCATTCTGCCCTGTCTCTACCATTCTGCCCTTTCTCTACCAATAACTGCCCTGTCTCTACCATTCTGCCCTGTCTCTACCAATAACTGCCCTGTCTCTACCAATAACTGCCCTGTCTCTACCATTCTGCCCTGTCTCTACCAATAACTGCAATTTCTCTACTCAGACCGATGCGTCACAGCCCGGATCAGCTGAGCAGCCGCCCACCGCAGCCCAGCAGCCGCCCGGCCCAGCTGAGCGGCCCAAGTCGCATGCCGGCAGGAGTACATTTGCCCATTCGGTGACTGCCTACCAATGCACTATTTCAACATGCTAATATAACTATTTTCTAACATGTGAAACATGTAAAGATAATATAATATTTGAAAACTTATTAATTATAACTAAAATTCGTATGCACATAAAATATAATTATAAAATTTGCAAGTAAATAATATATATAACTAAAATAGCTGGACTTGTGTCTAATGCGATTTATTTGAAACCCTTTGGAGCTGCGATCGAATTATTTTCGCATTTCTACTATTAGTAGCATGTAATGCAAAATTTATAGTTTTTTGCGAAACTTTTATGTGTCATATTTCGAAATATTCTGGTCGGATATATTTTTTTGGAGTGTCATATCTGTGATGTGGCCTGTCGGGTATCCCCTACGATGTGCGTCATTTCTTTGTTTTGGGTCATCACTGATAACATAGGGGATGCTCAGGCAAGGCGGCGAGAACAGAGAAGCTGGGCCAACCAACCCTCCTTGCAGACAATGGGATTTGAACTCATTTTCAAAGAAATGCTACATTATTCAGCCCCCGCAGCCTGGGTTTGGGAGATTTTCCCCTTTTCGCAGGGGGTCTCTTTCATACTTTCAGTCAGGGGAAACGCACTGGAAAAAAGCAGCAAGTCGCGTGAAAGAACAAAAAAGAAGAGACGGCTTGAAAAGCTGCGGGGCCGTCGGGGCCAACTGTAAGCGGAGGGCCTGGAGGGCAGGCAGGCAGGGCAGGCAGAGCGGCAGTTTTTTGGCCGCCCCCCACCAGCCTCACGAAAAATATTTGAGGGAAACGGCGGAGGCGGAGGCTGTTGACTCCTCCTCAGTGTACACGGGCCAGCAGCAGGGGGAGGGAGGGAGGCTGGCAGAAATCTTCATCAGCCCGCCAGCCCCTGCCACCTGAGCAGGCTTGCAGCTAAATTTGCCAAGTTAATGAGGCGGCCGCATCTGAGCAGACAAAGAATCCTAAATCCTGAGCGAACTTCTGCAACATCCCGGATCAGCTGCCGCGACGGTCATATGGCGACTCAAACGACTCACGCGATGAAGTCCTCGATGGCAAAAGCGGCCAGAGGGCGGTGCCGGACGGCGAGGTCGGCTCACCGGCGGCGGCAGATCCGCGGCTCGACGTTGACGCCGACTGGACGGAGATCGGGGCGCTGGACACCGACGATGCGGCGGCGATGCGGCCACCGGAGGAGGGCGAGGGGTGGTGAGCAGCGCTGATGAATTCCATAGACTTGTCTTGTCTGTCTGTCCGTCTGTGTGTCTGTCTGTCTGTCTGTCTGTCTGTCTGTCTGTCTGTCTGTCTGTCTGTCTGTCTGTCTGTCTGTCTGTCTGTCTGTCTGTCTGTCTGTCTGTCTGTCTGTCTGTCTGCCTGTCTGTGTCTGTCTGTCTGTCTGTGTGTCTGTCTGTCTGTCTGTGTCTGTCTGTCTGTCTGTCTGTCTGTCTGTCTGTCTGTGTCTGTCTGTCTGTCTGTCTGTCTGTCTGTCTGTCTGTCTGTCTGTCTGTCTGTGTCTGTCTGTCTGTCTGTCTGTCTGTCTGTCTGTCTGTCTGTCTGTCTGTCTGTCTGTCTGTCTGTCTGTGTCTGTCTGTCTGTCTGTGTCTGTCTGTTTCTGTCTGTCTGTCTGTCTGTCTGTCTGTCTGTCTGTCTGTCTGTCTGTCTGTCTGTCTGTCTGTCTGTCTGTCTGTCTGTCTGTCTGTCTGTCTGTCTGTCTGTCTGTCTGTCTGTCTGTCTGTCTGTCTGTCTGTCTGTCTGTCTGTCTGTCTGTCTGTCTGTCTGTCTGTCTGTCTGTCTGTCTGTCTGTCTGTCTGTCTGTCTGTACGAGCGTATGTATGTATGTCTGTATGTCTGTATGCTTTTAATCTAACCTGCAATGCAAATGCTAATTACGATAGATATCGGTAGACAAGTCAGCTCATTCAGGAGCGGTAGAGGGCTTCTAAATCTTTGGACATGGATTCGCATCTTGAGAAAAATCTTATTGGACCAACCAACTGTCGTCCCTCTCTCTCTCTTACTCAAGCGAGTTTCCTCTGAAGTTTCCGTGATTCACCGGCCATCAAAGCCAATAAGAAGCGCCCCCCGGCAAATCCGCTTCACAGGCCGAGCTTCCTCAGGCGGAGAAGTCCACAGCTGCAAATATCTCGCTCCTGCCGCCATCTCCGCCGCCGCCTCCGCTCGGCCCCGCTCGCTTACTTCGCTGTCTTCAACACGCGGCTGGCCTACTCAGTCTCCATGGCAACTGTAGCAACGGCAGTGGACGCCTTAGAGAGGCGGCAGCGCGCCGATGCGCCTGCGGCTGCTCGAAACGGCGGCCGCCGCCCGCGGTGGCTCGAGCGAGAGATTCGCGCCGTGACCGCGACTGCGTCTGCTGCTGCCCAATGCTGCTGCGGTCGGTGGCTACGCTGACATCCTGCTGGCCGTTCGGC
>NIVC01003625.1:0-62511 GCA_002269645.1 Macrostomum lignano
TGATGCAATGTAGAGAGGTGACTCGCGCAGTGTTTCGTTGAGATTGACGTCAGCTTGTGCTTTGATGAGTGAGCTCACAACTTGGTGTGACCATTATGTGATGCAATGTAGAGAGGTGACTCAGCAGTGTTTCGTTGAAGATTGACGTCAGCTGTGCTTTAATGAGTGAGCTCACAACTTGGCGGTGAGCATTTGTGATGCAATGTAGAGAGGTGAGCGGCATCGACTGTTGAAATTGACGTCAGCTTGTGCTTTGATGAGTGAGCTCACAACTTGGTGGTGAGCCTCCTGTGATGCAATGTATAGAGGTGACTCGCCAGTGTTTAGTTTGAAGATTGACGTCAGCTTGGGCTCGAATGAACATTTGACAATTTTGTCTTTTCCCTTTTCACACGCAAAGTGAAGCGGTGAGAATATCATCCCATTGATGCTGAATGAGCCTATCACGTTATGAGGCGTCTGCAGGTATCGTGAAACTTTTGTTTCATTTTCGAACATAACAGCTTCCAGGATCTCCTGCTCAGTGCCATCAAGGCCCTCGCTTTGGCCTGCGGACCTGCCGAAGGTCTGCATCAGAACTGCTGCAATCGCTGTCAGGATTCTCCAAAGAGCTTCCATTTCGGCTTGGTATCGGTGCTGTGCATTGCGGAGAGCGCCGCATTTTGCTGGAATTTAACTGTTTTGCTTATTTGCGTCACAATTGTGTGCTATTGTCAGCGCTGGCACGGGCCAATTGAAATGAATGAGGCTTGTGTCGGTCTGTCTGTTTATCTGTCTATAGGGTCACAGACATACAGACAGACAGACAGACAGACAGACAGACAGACAGACAGACAGACAGACAGACAGACAGACAGACAGACAGACAGACAGACAGACAGACAGACAGACAGACAGACAGACAGACAGACAGACAGACAGACAGACAGACAGACAGACAGACAGACAGACAGACAGACAGACAGACAGACAGACAGACAGACAGACAGACAGACAGACACAGACAGACAGACAGACAGACAGACAGACAGACAGACAGACAGACAGACAGACAGACAGACAGACAGACAGACAGACAGACAGACAGACAGACAGACAGACAGACAGACAGACAGACAGACAGACAGACAGACAGACAGACAGACAGACAGACAGACAGACAGACAGACAGACAGACAGACAGACAGACAGACAGACAGACAGACAGACAGACAGACAAGACAAGACAGACAGACAGACAGACAGACAGACAGACAGACAGACAGACAGACAGACAGACACACAGACAGACAGACAGACAGACAGACAAACAGACAGACAAACAGACAGACAAACACACAGACAGACAGACAGACAGACAAACTGAAACACTTTCCTTTTATTAGCAGGTGGGTCATAGTTTAGCCAAGGATCATTAGCAGCAGTTTGCAAGAAATTCCAGTCTAGAAGTCTCTGAGTTCAGCAGGAGCAAGAGTTTTCAAATCGTCACTCAAAACTGCCGAAGCTCCACAGAGCTCAGAAAAACAGACAGAAAGCAGCGGCTTTCAATTTTAACCTGACAGCAGGCGAAACGCCGCACTTGACCCTTCCACTGATTGATTGATTAATTGATTGATTGATTGGTTGATTGATTGACAGATTGAAAGATGGTTCGGCTGATTGACTCTTGATTTCATGATTTTTGGCGTGATCTCTTCATAAAACATTTGATTGAACCAGTTCGCATATTCCATTTGAACAAAGCAACCCAAAAGTTGGTTAACTGGAGTACCTGGTTTGCTTTTTGCCTACAATTTACAGGTTCAATCTAGTATGCAGAATAACTTCTCTGAAATTATTTAAAGATGCCGCTCACATGTGCGCAAGTTAATTAAGTAGCATTGCGAACTGTTTATGCATGTCTTTGTAAATAGGGGGTTTGTCCGTGAATCAACCAGTATACATGTGCATGTACTAGCTCATACAGCTGACAATTAATAGTACATAGGCCCTGACTGCCAGACCTCTGACGTGTCAGAAAATTGTTCTGTCATCCAAGGTTCCACCCTGCAAGTCCGAAAGGCAATGATAAATATCGATCGTATGTATCGAGCTCCGGTTCCAGTATGTTTTATCCAGTATGTTTTTGCTCAGAATTTGCTCAGAATTTGCTCAGAAATATCTAAGTATTCTGTCTTAAATATAAGTTACTAAAATGCAAACAATCAAAACTATCTCTTATGGTTGTCCATAGTCATGGTTTCGTCTCCTTGAAGCTGCCAAAGACGGCTGAATGCCGACCAACTGCTTGAGAAACTAGTTGAGGGTGCCTAGCAGTTGAGCTTTGCTCATTATTCAAGCTTGATAAGAAAAATCTGACATAGCTGCAACAGAATGTCCATAGTCGCCTGCTGATGTCATCTGTTGAAGGTGCCGACGGCGTCAGGGTGATGAAGGAATGCTTGAGAGACCAGCTGAGGATGTCCAGCAGTTGATTTTTACCAGCGAAACTCGAGAAAATTCGTATCAGAGGGTGTCCGCAGTCACCTGCTGCCACCTGTTTGAAGGTCCAGAAGCTCCGTCTGGGTGAAGGCCAGTGACCAACGAAGTCAGAGCTGATGCAGACACATGTGGTCGACGTGCTGATGAAATTTGGAGGCTTATAGCAAGGCTGCACTGAGGCGTAGTGCTGATTGGCGCACAGGGGTGTACTGAATACACTGGCGCTTATGGGAAAATCCGACCTTCTGGCAGAATCGTCGAATATCTCGACGGCCCGGAGGCTGGCGATTTGATTCTTTTTTGAGAAGGTGCGCAACAAAAAGTTAGCCCATGTTCTTGAACTTCGTGTGCCTCCGTTCCGGCTCCGTTCCGGCGCAGCAAAAAAAAATTGTCAGGGGGGAATTGGGGAATTCTTGGTAGTTTCTACTGTTAAGCACAGCTAAAAAGTAAAAGCAGCGCGTTCTTGAGGCACCAAGATACTCGTAGAGGCCAGGGGCGTCGCCATGGATTTTGTGGAGGGAACAAAGCCAAGAATTCTACATACTCGTAGACATGTACATACATGTGTGCATGGCTAAATTCATAGATGTACATCATTTAAGAATCTGTGCACATGTATATTTTGTCACTCTGAAGCAAAATTATTGATTTCCATAAACGTGAACTGGGGGACAACCTGATGTGAGCTGGAGAGCCTTTTGCATGATCACTTCTGCAACTAGGAGTGCCCTGCAGGTGCATTCGGCACTGCTGCACTGAAGACTTGGATTTGGCTTGAACAAGACAAACCTTTCGCATCTCTTCAAGTGCCATCATTATCAAGTTTAAATGCATGGCTATTGGAAATCAAATAGCGAACTGAAGAGGAATAAAGGGCTGCGCTCTCCGGAGCCACGTGTTTTGCGTGCTGAATACAAAGGTGAATGGGTGAATAAGACACAGGTATGCAGAGAGAGAGCGGAGAGAGAGAGGGAGAGAGAGAGAGAGAGAGAGAGAGAGAGAGAGAGAGAGAGAGAGAGAGAGAGAGAGAGAGAGAGAGGGAAAGAGAGGGGGAGAGAGAGAGAGGGCGAGAGAGGGGGAGAGAGAGAGACAGAGAGAGAGAGAGAGAGGGGGAGAGAGAGGGAGAGAGAGGGGGGAGAGAGGGAGAGAGAGAGAGGGGGAAAGAGAGGGAGAGAGAGAGAGAGAGAGGGGGGTAAAGAGAGGGGGAGAGAGAGAGAGAGGGCGAGAGAGGGGAGAGAGAGAGACAGAGAGAGAGAGAGAGGGGGGGAGAGAGAGAGAGAGAGGGGGGAGAGAGGGAGAGAGAGAGAGGGGAAAGAGAGGAGAGAGAGAGAGAGAGAGAGAGAGAGAGAGAGAGACAGAGAGAGAGAGAGAGGGGGGAGAGAGGGAGAGAGAGAGGGAGAGAGGGGAGAGAGGGGGAGAGAGGGGAGAGAGAGAGAGAGAGAGAGAGAGAGAGAGACAGATAGAGAGAGAGAGACAGAGAGAGAGAGAGAGAGAGGGAGAGAGAGAGAGGGAGAGAGAGAGAGAGAGAGAGAGAGGGAGAGAGAGACAGAGAGAGAGAGGGAGAGAGAGGGGAGAGAGAGAGGGAGAGAGAGAGAGAGACAGAGAGAGAGGGAGAGAGAGGGGAGAGAGAGAGGGAGAGAGAGAGGGAGAGAGAAGGGCACCTCCAGTCTCAGGCACTGGCTCGGTAAAAAGGACTGATAAAAGTCAGTTCAGTTCAATTTGATAATATTTAGAATACTGTAAATTCTTCGTCAGGCCGAGTAAAGCAGAGTTTATTTGAGCGAGTTGCCGTCAATATTTAGAGGTGATAATGACAGGGTGCAAAAATCGATAATGCAAAAACTTGTACATGTACAAGCGCATACAGCACTGCGCAAATGGAGTGCATGTACAGTGTGATGAGTCAGAGAATGGAGTGCATGTACAGTGTGATGAGTCAGAGAATGGAGTGCATGTACAGTGTGATGAGTCAGAGAATGGAGTGCATGTACAGTGTGATGAGTCAGAGAATGGAGTGCATGTACAGTGTGATGAGTCAGAGAATGGAGTGCATGTGCAGTGTGATGAGTCAGAGAATGGAGTGCATGTACAGTGTGATGAGTCAGAGAATGGAGTGCATGTGCAGTGTGATGAGTCAGAGAATGGAGTGCATGTGCAGTGTGATGAGTCAGAGAATGGAGTGCATGTGCAGTGTGATGAGTCAGAGAATGGAGTGCATGTGCAGTGTGATGAGTCAGAGAATGGAGTGCATGTGCAGTGTGATGAGTCAGAGACTCTAAAAAACAGATTGGTGGCTGAGAGCAGAGTTCGATGGCACGCAGGTCCTGCAGACCCGGAGCAAATAAATAGAATGGATGAAAAACAATAAATAATAAAAATATGGATGGTCAATAAATGGCTACGGCTATGCAAGTGGGCCTTAAAGACTCTAAAGTGTCTAAAATTTAAAGGGAGAAGAGGTGTGAAGAGAGAATGAATTGAACGCCTCCCTTGAAGAGAGAATTCGGTCGATACAATATGCCCTGAAAACTACTGATTTCCCATGAATCTGTGACCCAGCAGAAGTCTAAAAAAGCAATCCTAGAATTCCTATCGCATTGTCTGCACAGTGCACAGGCATGCAATTAGTACAGTGACTTTAGTTGATATCGGTGTAGAATGAAACTAATCCATTCTGCCAGAGCCTCAGAAGTTGGCCTTCATGGCTGAGAATGGCCTCAGGCCAATCGCACGGAATGGAACCAACTATACATGCATAAATTTTCGCAAGAGGCAGCTGCTCAGCCTCTCAATTGCAGTCTCGGGCTTCATCAGTTGTTTATTATTAAAGTGCAGCCGAGCTCTGGCAGCCCATCTCAATTCTGTCCAGCTCTCGGCCGCAGCAACTCACTGCATTTTGCACTCCTGCCACCTGCAGCCAGCAGCAACAGACAGGCTTTGAGCCGCACTGAATGGCCTGAGAGCCATCAAATTCTGAGATTCAAGCATGGCAACAATGGCTTATTTAGGACAAAACGCAGTCTTGAGCTGTAGGGAGCGGGTGGTTAGAGAGGCCAGCTCAACCTCAAGCAGTAATTATCTCTGCTCGCTCGCTATTCTCAGGCCGGCGCACCGCTCTGCCAGCCTCCCTGCAGAGCTCGGTCTCTGTTTTGAGTAGTGAGCTGGGTGGAGTTGCATTGTAGCTGGACTTGTTTATTGTCTCAGGCAGGCAGGAGTTGCCGGGGGTTTGGGTGGTTCGACAGGCCAGTATGGGGTGATTGCGAACTCGATCAGTTTTCTCTTTGCCGGCTGCTTTTATCAGGCCAGACTGTCGCACTGCGAGTGCTGAGCTGGGTGGGGCCGTTCCAGATGAAGGTTGGAGATTTAATTAGCGATGAGGCTGCAGAGATGAGCAGCGCACACCTGAGCTGTCTGAGGCTGCAGTGGCGGCTGCTCCCGAATGAGTTGCAGCCCCAGCCTCGCACAATGGAGACTCTGCATTGTGCTTGAGCACCCTGCCTGCCCCCTCACTGCACCTTCGCTTCTGTGCTCAGAGATGACGGGCGGAGGCTGAGCTGCCAGCCAGCTGCACTTTTTTGATAGTTTAGCGCTTTCTCGAAGCATGAGAAAACAAGCGTTTATTGAGCGGATTCTGCATGATCTGAGCTGGGATCTTATAGAGAGTAGAGAAGCTGAGCTGTCGAGTTGACAAATCTCAGCAGTGAAATGCTAAAGTGCCGGTCACCAAATGCAAAATGCAATAAAAAAAGCCAGGCAGCCGCAGTGCACAGATAAACCGTGTGAAATCCAAAATCAGCCTACATGTGAGTCCCACACTGTCCTGGGCAGGCCGAGAGCTGGACAGAATTGAGATGGGCTGCCAGAGCTCGGCTGCACTTTAATAATAAACAATACTGAATACAAAATTTATGCATTTCACAAAATGTTGCAGTGTTAATATAAAAGATTAGGCTTACTACAATCAAGATAGCAAACAGCCATGGAAAAGTGCAAGTCACAGCTATTAAGGGCGATTCTCACAGCTATTAGGGGCGATTCTCACACCTATTAGGGGCGATTCCCACAGCTATTAAGGGCGATTCTCACAGCTATTAGGGGCGATTCCCACAGCTATTAGGGGCGATTCTCACACCTATTAGGGGCGATTCCCACAGCTATTAGGGGCGATTCTCACAGCTATTAGGGGCGATTCTCACAGCTATTAGGGGCGATTCTCACAGCTATAAACGGCGATTCTCACAGCTATTAGGGGCAATTCTCACAGCTATTAGTGGCGATTCCCACAGCTATTAGGGGCGATTCTCACAGCTATTAGGGGCGATTCCCACAGCTATTAGGGGCGATTCTCACAGCTATTAGGGGCGATTCTCACAGCTATTAGGGGCGATTCCCACAGCTATTAGGGGCGATTCCCACAGCTATTAGGGGCGATTCTCACAGCTATTAGGGGCGATTCCCACAGCTATTAGGGGCGATTCCCACAGCTATTAGGGGCGATTCCCACAGCTATTAGGGGCGATTCTCACAGCTATTAGGGGCGATTCTCACAGCTATTAGGGGCGATTTTCACAGCTATTTTGACATTATATTTTTACATTCAAAGTACAATCAAAGTGGCAGTCAAAGTCAGAAATTCTCCAGCTGAGTCGGCCAGGCTCCGCAGCTCTTCATCAGGATCTGTTCGGGTGCAGCAAGAACCTGTGAGAGCTCCGCAAACTGCACATGTCGGTGAGATTTTGATTTCTGTGGCATGCTGAAAGTGAAGCCAAATTGCGCAAATTTGACTTTTCAAGCTTAATAAAAACCAATATTCAGATTCTTGATGGAGCACTGTACCCCTCTCCTCACTCTACCCCTCTCCTCACTCTACCCCTCTCCTCACTCTAACCCTCTCCTCACTCTACCCCACTCCTCCTCACTCTACCCCTCTCCTCCTCACTCTACCCCTCTCCTCACTCTACCCCTCTCCTCAGTCTACCCCTCTCCTCACTCTACCCCTCTCCTCCTCACTCTACCCCTCTCCTCACTCTACCCCTCTCCCTCTCCTTCCTCACTCTACCCCTCTCACTCTCCTCACTGTACCCTCCTCTCTCTCATCGCATCTAATAACTTTGAGAGAGATAGAACAAATGAAAAGTCAGGAAACATGTTTTGTGCCAGTCAAATAGTGTAAAACTTGTGTAGGAAATGGTTTTACTAATATCTACTAATAAACAATAGAAAAAATATATGTAATAAATGTAATAAATGTAAAAGCATAAATGGATGCTTTGGGCTCATAAAAGCTAAAAGGCAGTTTCTTTAGGAGTTAAAGGGCAGATTTTCGGGGAGTTGAAAGGCAGATTCTCAGGCGGTTGGAGAGCAGATCTTCAGGGACTGACTTAGAGGCAGATTTTCGGGGAGTTGGAAGACAGGTTTTTAAGAGTACAGCAGAAATTATACAAAAATTTAAATTTATGGTTTATGCTGTCTGATGCAAGTTTTGTTTTCGGTGTTGTGAAAATTGGGGTTTATGAAATTTACAGCTCATGACAGTTTGTGAAATTTAGGGTTTGTGAAATTTACAGCTCATGACAGTTTGTGAAATTTAGGGTTTATGAAATTTACAGCTCATGACAGTTTGTGAAATTTAGGGTTTATAAAATTTACAGCTCATGACAGTTTGTGAAATTTAGGGTTTATAAAATTTACAGCTCATGACAGTTTGTGAAATTTAGGGTTTATGAAATTTACAGCTCATGACAGTTTTTGGAATTTAGGGTTTATAAAATTTACAGCTCATGACAGTTTGTGAAATTTAGGGTTTGTGAAATTTAGGCTTTGTGAAAGCATATGCAGAAAGACTCAGTTCAAAGCAGCGTTATTTGCTGTGCCATTGCTAGACTCCTGCTTTTCTGAGTCTGCAGCTGACGCTGCGTGGCGACGCCTCTGGTTCCGGGTCAGTCGATTCGAGAACAAACGGACCCAGTTCCGGCTTGACTCAGATCGTACAGCTGTAGGCAGTCATTGGCCACTCAGGGGGTTGCAGTCTAGTGGTTAGCTCGTCGGACTCACGGCTTGAAGGTTGGGGGTTCGATTGCCGATCCAATTGGAACAATCTGTGTCCTTGAGCAAGACACTTCTGCATTTCTTCAGTTCTCAGCTGTAATATGGGTGAATGCGCTAACGCTGACTGAACCTTAACGTGGACCCTGCATGATCTCCCTTCTTCTCTTCCGTCTCCCCTCTCTCTTCTCTTCTCGCTCTCTTCTCTTCTCCCTCTCTTCTCTTCTCCCTCCCTTCTCTTCTCCCTCTCCCTTTTCTTCTCCCTCCCTTTTCTTCTCCCTCTCTTCTCTTCTCCCTCTCTCTTCTCTTCTACCTCTCTCTTCTCTTCTCCCTCTCTTCTCTTCTCCCTCTCCCTTATCTTCTACCTCTCTTATCTTCTACCTCTCTTCTCTTCTCCCTCTCTTCTCTTCTCCCTCTCTTCTCTTCTCCCTCTCTTCTCTTCTCCCTCCCTTCTCTTCTCCCTCTCCCTTTTCTTCTCCCTCCCTTTTCTTCTCCCTCTCTTCTCTTCTCGATCTCTCTTCTCTTCTACCTCTCTCTTCTCTTCTCCCTCTCTTATCTTCTACCTCTCTTTTCTTCTCCCTCCCTTCTCTTCTCCCTCTCTTCTCTTCTCCCTCTCTCTTCTCTTCTCCCTCCCTTCTCTTCTCCCTCTCTTCTCTTCTCCCTCTTTATTTTCTTCTCTTTTCTGACTCATGGTCACTTCGGCTCCCTTTGGCGAGGGCTGAGAATGGATTCCAATCCATAGGTTTCTGAGAAAGATAGACACAGCCAGCTCAAATTAGGGCATAATGCATGTAAATAAATGCTTCTAAAATTACCAAAAATGATGCAGTGCTCACCTGGGCCCAGGGGCAATAAAAAGAGTCTGCAGGGGGATCACAAACCCGAAATATCACAAACCCAAAATATCACAAACTCGAAATATCACACAAACCGGAAATATCACAAACCCGAAATATCACAAACCCGAAATATCATAACTCCGAAAGTTCTAGCAATGTCCAACACTATTTTGGTTTTCGGAGTTATGATATTTCGGGTTTATGATGGCGACCCATTCCACTAGATGAGCTATAAGCAGTTTCAATTCCCACCAGCTTTGCCTTGACCTGCACTGCTTTTCTCTGTTTTTTCGCTCGGCAAATTGCCCTGGAATCTTTTGGGCCCGTTGCTACCATTACATGAAAGGTTTTGTCTGTGCCTCACAATTCCCTGGCATGCTGAACCTGCTCAACCAGATATAAAGTGTAAAATTGAGAAAAATGTTTACTATAATATTCGCATAAATACTCCAAGTGATAGTCCGAAAAACGAAGCTTTCTGACGTCAAACAACTACTGCTGTTGCGAACTCCTGGCATGATTTACATCGGCTTAGGAGCGTTTCAAAAGGTTCAGTGGCGGATTTAGGGGGGGGGGCGGGCGCACAGGGTGCAGACCCTCCGTTGAGTTAGGTTTGTTATTTTATATGGAAAATCCACATCATGTACCAATTATTTTCAGAATTAGTGTTGCCAGCACTCATTTTGGTACCGCAGGCACTCATTTTGGCGCCGCAGGCACTCATTTTGGTACCGCAGGCACTCATTTTGGCGCCGCAGGCACTCATTTTGGTACCGCAGGCACTCATTTTGGCACCGCAGGCACTCATTTTGGCGCCGCAGGCACTCATTTTGGTACCGCAGGCACTCATTTTGGCGCCGCAGGCACTCATTTTGGCGCCGCAGGCACTCATTTTGGCACCGAAAGCACTCATTTTGGCGCCGCAGGCACTCATTTTGGCACCGCAGGCACTCATTTTGGCGCCGCAGGCACTCATTTTGGCGCCGCAGGCACTCATTTTGGCACCGAAGGCACTCATTTTAGCGCCGCAGGCACTCATTTTAGCGCCGCAGGCACTCATTTTGGCGCCGCAGGCACTCATTTTAGCGCCGCCGGCACTCATTTTGGCACCGCAGGCACTCATTTTAGCGCCACAGGCACTCATTTTGGCGCCGCAGGCATTCATTTTGGTGCCGCAGGCACTCATTTTAGCGCCACAGGCACTCATTTTGGCGCCGCAGGCATTCATTTTGGTGCCGCAGGCACTCATTTTAGCGCTGCAGGCACTCATTTTGGCGCCGCAGGCACTCATTTTGGTACCGCAGGCACTCATTTTGGCACCGCAGGCACTCATTTTGGCGCCGCAGGCACTCATTTTAGCGCCGCAGGCACTCATTTTGGCGCCGCAGGCACTCATTTTGGCACCGCAGGCACTCATTTTGGCACCGAAGGCACTCATTTTGGCGCCGCAGGCACTCATTTTGGCACCGAAGGCACTCATTTTAGCGCCGCAGGCACTCATTTTAGCGCCACAGGCACTCATTTTGGCACCGAAGGCACTCATTTTAGCGCCGCAGGCACTCATTTTAGCGCCGCAGGCACTCATTTTGGCGCCGAAGGCACTCATTTTAGCGCCGCAGGCACTCATTTTGGCGCCGCAGGCACTCATTTTGGTGCCGCAGGCACTCATTTTGGCGCCGCAGGCATTCATTTTGGCGCCATAGGGGCAATGCTGGGGGGGGGGGCATGGCCCCACTGTCCCCCCTGATCGCCTATGCATGATTTTTGTTTTGGCGATTTCAGAGAATCAACAGACCGAAGACTGAAGAAAACATTTGGGGCACCGCTTAATTTTTGGCCAGCGGGGGTGGCAATTGCACGAGTGCTACTAATAGTAATAATAACAGTTTTTTATATAAACTTTATATTCTAATAATAATTATATTCATGCTCAATTTACGCCTATTTTTACACTGAAAACTAATATTTACCTTTGTTTTAATGATAAGTATCTCAAAATTAACATTGATCAAGTCTCTTTGCGAGCTGACCAGTGAGCCAACCAAATCGATTTTTACTTGCTCATCCCGTCAAAACTGAGTCTTGGATAGTTTTTTGAAGAGTGAAATAGAAGAAAATCATACTGAATATACTACTGATACACAGAATACTAAGTAGGGGATCGAAGTGAAACAAAGTAGATCTCAGAAATACATACACAGTATTATTAGAAAGGCCATGACCCTTTAATCTCTGGAACGCCTAAGGACTGAACGATTTTCAATATCTATAAATCACTGCTAAGAGATTTACAAGAATTACAGTTTTTGTAAGAACGCCCCCATAAGTAAAAGGAAAATCATGTACTCAGACAAATACTAAGATACAGTACATACTTAGAGAGGGGTTGTAGCCTAGTGATTAGAGCGTCGGACTCACGACTTGAAGGTCCGGGGTTCGATTCCCGATCCCACTGGAACAATTTGTGTCTTTGAGCAAGAGACTTAACTCTGCATTGCTTCAGTTCACCCAGCTGTAAAATGGGTGCCAGCATTAGCTGGGGTAATTGAGGGTGTGTGTGGCGACCCCCAGTCCTTGGACTGAACAGCCGTACGCAGCTGAGCGGCTGAGCTGTCGGTTGCACATACTTAGACTTGCTCAGACTTACATGTATACTTAGACCCATACTCAGACCAATACCCTATTCTAAGACTTGTGCTCAGGAGAGGAAACCTAAGTTTCACCTGTGACTGCAACAGACACCACCTGTTACATATTTGGTAAGCAGTGCCAGCTGCAGGAATTGCAGTACCCCTGGCACAACTTTGGTAAAGAGCAGTTTGAATCTACAAGAACAGCAAGTCGATGCGGCGCACGCTGGCCTGCTGCGCGCCGCCTTCAACATCGGCGTCGAGCGAGTCACCAACGCGGCACTCTATCGCCGCGCTGGCCTGCCACGTCCAAGTGATCTACTGCGCCGTCGGCGACTCCAGCTCGCAGGCCATCTCATCCGCGCCGAGTCGTACTGCCCACAGCCGGTGCAGGAGGTGCTGCTGCTCACGCTGCAGGCACCCTACCGGCGAGGTCAAGCGCGAACTCGGCGTTATGTCGACTGTCTGCTGGCTGACGCCGGCGCCCCGGACACTGCCGGTGGCGCGGCCTTTGTTCGCGCCCAAGCCATGTAGCGCGCCCTGTGACGCTGACTTTTGCCATCCTGACAGCGTATTTTGTTGTTGTTGTTGTTGTTGTTGACCGCAATTAGCCTTAAAAAGTGTCTGTGGTTAGTTAACGTAGATTTGCTTATTCGAAAGTTAAACTGCGGCAAAATAACCAAACAAAAGTTTCGTTTTGTTCATTTACTATCACCGCTGGTTGCGGGACGATTCGTCCGAGTGTTTATTTTGAAACGGCACATTTCAGACAGCCTTACTAATTTAGCTGACAAGGTGCCACTCAAAAACATGTAGGATTCTCTTCTAGTTTCTTTTGCCAGCTCGAGTTGTTTTTATTCAAGCTTTTTTGAGCCGCTGCATCAAGGCGGTCTGCAGATCGCGAAAGCTGAGCCAGCGACTGGCCAAGCGACTGCAGGAGAAGGCGGCGGCTGTGTAGGCCAGGATGATCAGGAAACAGGGGGCTCCGTCGAGCGATTCTCGGTTGGGGAACAGACGGCTGAGAAGCAGATTGAACAGACCGGTGAGCAGGTTTGAGATCAGGAAGTAGAGCAGTCCTGTTGAGTCCACCTGGGTAAGATTGTGGAAATTGGATTTTTTAAATTTAAAAGACATTAAGTGAGAAGGACAGACACACAGACAGACAGACAGACAGACAGACACACAGACAGACAGACAGACAGACAGACAGACACACAGACAGACAGACAGACAGACAGACAGACAGACAGACAGACAGACAGACAGACAGACAGACAGACAGACAGACAGACAGACAGACAGACAGACAGACAGACAGACAGACAGACACACAGACAGAAAGACACACAGACACAGGCAGCGATGCATTCCCACCTCCTGCAGGTGAATTGGTGTCCGCCGCGTCTCCGCAGCTCCCGCAGTGCTGTCGCAGCTGTCTCGGGGCTCAGCCATCACGCGCAGCCTGTCGGCAGCCTCCAGCACCAGCCAGACGCCGCCCAGGTTGAAGCAGGAGAAGGCCAGCAGCCAGCCGCAGTAGGCGGGGTTCATCAGCCGCCGGGACTCCGGCAGCAGCCAGAAACCGTCGCTGGCCATCGTCAGCGGCCGCACGGCAGCCGCGGCGACCATCAGCGCCAGCAGCCGCACCGGCACGGCAAACTTGGAGCCCGACTCGGTCGGCTTCATCCACCTGCCTAACTGAAGACCGCAAAAGTACAAAGTGACCAGGCCGGGAATCGAGGCCAGGCCCTCCCGGTTCTGGCCAATCAGATTGGACCGGTTGTGCGACTGCGGCTGGCCCGGCGCCAGCACCAGCTCAGCGAGGCCGCCTGCCAGCAGAAGTTCGTGAGCTGCTGCCGATGCCAGCGCCGCAGCCAGCGGTGGCAGCGACCGCGGCAGGACCAGCAGCTCCAGGGTGGCGCCGAGGCCCCGGGCCACCGCCAAGGAGTAGTACGCATTCCAGTGCACGCCGTACTCTGTCCAGGACTCGTCATATTCGATACTGTAGATGCGTATGCTCAGAACAACTAAGAGCGTCTTTATGAGACCGCAGACTGTCAGAATGATCGACTGCAGAGCAGCTTTGCGGAGAGCCAGCGCTCTGCAATATTTGGCAGCGCTGATTCGATACTTGAGCAATAGTTTTGCATGTGAATCTCCAGTGTGACTCTCTCGGGTGTGATTCTCTCTGAGGTGTGATTCTCTGTTGGTGTGATTCTCTCTGAGGTTTGATTCTCTGTGAGGTGTGATACTCTGTGAGGTGTGATTCTCTCTGAGGTGTGATTCTCTCTGAGGTGTGATTCTCTCTGAGGTGTGATTCTCTCTGAGGTGTGATTCTCTGTGAGGTGTGATTCTCTGAGGTGTGATTCTCTGTGAGGTGTGATTCTCTCGGAGGTGTGATTCTCTCTGAGGTGTGATTCTATCTGAGGTGTGATTCTCTCTGAGGTGTGATTCTCTGTGAGGTGTGATTCTCTCTGAGGTGTGATTCTGTATGTTTGGTGTGATTCTCTCGGAGGTGTGATTCTCTCGGAGGTGTGATTCTCTCGGAGGTGTGATTCTCTGAGGTGTGATTCTCTCTGAGGTGTGATTCTCTCTGAGGTGTGATTCTGTGAGGTGTGATTCTCTGTGAGGTGTGATTCTCTCTGAGGTGTGATTCTCTGAGGTGTGATTCTCTCTAAGGTGTGATTCTCTCGGAGGTGTGATTCTCTCTGAGGTGTGATTCTCTCTGAGGTGTGATTCTCTCGGAGGTGTGATTCTCTCTGAGGTGTGATTCTCTCTGAGGTGTGATTCTCTGAGGTGTGATTCTCTGTGAGGTGTGATTCTCGCGGAGGTGTGATTCTCTCTGAGGTGTGATTCTCTCTGAGGTGTGATTCTCTCTGAGGTGTGATTCTCTCTGAGGTGTGATTCTCTGAGGTGTGATTCTCTGTGAGGTGTGATTCTCTCGGAGGTGTGATTCTCTCTGAGGTGTGATTCTCTCTGAGGTGTGATTCTCTCTGAGGTGTGATTCTCTCTGAGGTGTGATTCTCTGAGGTGTGATTCTCTCTAAGGTGTGATTCTCTCTGAGGTGTGATTCTGTATGTTTGGTGTGATTCTCTCTGTTGGTGTGATTCTCTCTGTTGGTGTGATTCTCTCTGTTGGTGTGATTCTCTCGGAGGTGTGATTCTTTGTGAGGTGTGATTCTCTCTGAGGTGTGATTCTCTCTGAGGTGTGATTCTCTGAGGTGTGATTCTCTCTGAGGTGTGATTCTCTGAGGTGTGATTCTCTGTGAGGTGTGATTCTCTCTGAGGTGTGATTCTCTCTGAGGTGTGATTCTCTCTGAGATGTGATTCTCTGAGGTGTGATTCTCTCTGAGGTGTGATTCTCTCTGAGGTGTGATTCTCTCTGAGGTGTGATTCTCTGAGGTGTGATTCTCTCTGAGGTGTGATTCTCTCTGAGGTGTGATTCTCTCTGAGGTGTGATTCTCTGAGGTGTGATTCTCTGTGAGGTGTGATTCTCTCTGAGGTGTGATTCTCTGAGGTGTGATTCTCTGAGGTGTGATTCTCTCTGAGGTGTGATTCTCTCTGAGGTGTGATTCTCTCTGAGGTGTGATTCTCTGAGGTGTGATTCTCTGTGAGGTGTGATTCTCTCTGAGGTGCGATTCTCTCTGAGGTGTGATTCTCTCTGAGGTGGGATTCTCTCTGAGGTGTGATTCTCTCTGAGGTGTGATTCTCTCTGAGGTGTGATTCTCTCTGAGGTGTGATTCTCTCGGAGGTGTGATTCTCTCTGAGGTGTGATTCTCTCTGAGGTGTGATTCTCTCTGAGGTGTGATTCTCTCTGAGGTGTGATTCTCTCTGGGGTGTGATTCTGAGGATCGGTAGATTATCTAGCAATAAAACTATCTGGGTAATTTTTTTAGGAAAAGGCGTGGTATTCTACTTCAAGTGTGACTCTAAGAGGTGAAATGATTTCGGTTTTACAGCGTGACTATTGAATCAAAAGCGTGATATTTCATGAGATTGACAGGCTCACTTATCCACCCTATCGATCAGCTGATTAGCGGTCGGCCCAAGCGACCCGATGCAGATCACAAAACAGCCGATGCCCACGTCCATCAGCCCTGTGCCGAAATTGAGCGTCTTGCTGAAATCGTTATTCCAGCAGGGCTGGTCCCTAGCGAAGATGCACACAGTCGTGCTGATGTACACTATGGATCGGTAGATCGCCAGCAAGTCATTGTACGGAGGTCTGGATAGCTTCTTCGCTCCATTGTCAGCTATGGCATGAGTAGTGATGGGCAGAGTTGATGAGGCAGCAGACCCCTGAGACAGACTCTTGTGCAGCAGGCAGCCGAGGTAGGTCACCACGCAGACGGCATTGAAGGCCAGGGAGAAAATGGCGTAGCGCTCAATTGGGAAGTCGGTCACGCAGATGACGAATGGGATTGTCAGAATGCAGAATTGAAGCCAGGATGCTGGGCTGGAATTTCAGCAAATGGTTTGCTTGCTTGGTTCTCTGGTTGTGGTGGGTTATTGTGCTTGGTTGTCCCCGATTCTGTGTTTGGGGTAATTCTATGGTTGGGGCGATTCTATGGTTGAGGCGATTCTATGGTTGGGGCGATTCTATGGTTGGGGCGATTCTATGGTTTGGGCGATTCTATGGTTGGGGCGATTCTATGGTTGGGGCGATTCTATGGTTGGGGCGATTCTATGGTTGGGGCGATTCTATGGTTGGGGCGATTCTATGGTTGGGGCGATTCTATGGTTGGGCGATTCTATGGTTGGGGCGATTCTATGGTTGGGGCGATTCTATGGTTGGGGCGATTCTATGGTTGGGGCGATTCTATGGTTGGGGCGATTCTATGGTTGGGGCGATTCTATGGTTGGGGCGATTCTATGGTTGGGGCGATTCTATGGTTGGGCGATTCTATGGTTGGGGCGATTCTATGGTTGGGGCGATTCTATGGTTGTGGCGATTCTATGGTTGAGGCGATTCTATGGTTGTGGCGATTCTATGGTTAGGGCGATTCTGTTGTTGGGCCGATTTTATGGTTGTGGCGATTCTATGGTTGGGCGATTCTACGGTTGGGGCGATTCTATGGTTGTGGCGATTCTATGGCTACGGCGATTCTATGGTTGGGGTGATTCTATGGTTGGGGCGATTCTGTGGTTGGGGCGATTCTATGGTTGGGGTGATTCTATGGTTGGGGCGATTCTATGGTTGGGGCGATTCTATGGTTGGGGTGATTCCATGGTTGGAGCGATTCTATGGTTGGGGCGATTCTATGGTTGGGGCGATTCTATGGTTTGGGCGATTCTATGGTTGGGGCGATTCTATGGTTGGGGTGATTCCATGGTTGGAGCGATTCTATGGTTGGGGCGATTCTATGGTTGGGGCGATTCTATGGTTGGGGCGATTCTATGGTTGAGGCGATTCTATGGTTGGGGCGATTCTATGATTGGGGCGATTCTATAATTGGGGCGATTCTATGGTTGGGGCGATTCTATGGTTGGGGTGATTCTATGGTTGGGGCGATTCTATGGTTGGGGCGATTCTATGGTTGGGCGATTCTATGGTTGGGGCGATTCTATGGTTGGAGCGATTCTTTGGCTGGGGCGATTCTATGGTTGAGGCGATTCTATGGTTGGGGCGATTCTATGGTTGTGGCGATTCTATGATTGGGGCGATTCTATAATTGGGGCGATTCTATGGTTGGGGCGATTCTATGGTTGGGGGCGATTCTATGGTTGGGGTGATTCTATGGTTGGGGCGATTCTATGGTTGGGGGCGATTCTATGGTTGGGGGTGATTCTATGGTTGGGGCGATTCTATGGTTGGGGCGATTCTATGGTTGGGCGATTCTATGGTTGGGGCGATTCTATGGTTGGAGCGATTCTATGGCTGGGGCGATTCTATGGTTGAGGCGATTCTATGGCTGGGGCGATTCTATGGTTGTGGCGATTCTATGATTGGGGCGATTCTATAATTGGGGCGATTCTATGGTTGGGGCGATTCTATGGTTGGGGGCGATTCTATGGTTGGGGCGATTCTATGGTTGGGGTGATTCCATGGTTGGAGCGATTCTATGGTTGGAGCGATTCTATGGTTGAGGCGATTCTATGGTTGTGGCGATTCTATGGTTAGGGCGATTCTGTTGTTGGGCCGATTTTATGGTTGTGGCGATTCTATGGTTGGGCGATTATACGGTTGGGGCGATTCTATGGTTGTGGCGATTCTATGGCTAGGGCGATTCTATGGTTGGGGTGATTCTATGGTTGGGGCGATTCTGTGGTTGGGGCGATTCTATGGTTGGGGTGATTCTATGGTTGGGGCGATTCTATGGTTGGGGCGATTCTATGGTTGGGGTGATTCCATGGTTGGAGTGATTCTATGGTTGGGGCGATTCTATGGTTGGGGCGATTCTATGGTTTGGGCGATTCTATGGTTGGGGCGATTCTATGGTTGGGGTGATTCCATGGTTGGAGCGATTCTATGGTTGGGGCGATTCTATGGTTGGGGCGATTCTATGGTTGGAGCGATTCTATGGCTGGGGCGATTCTATGGTTGAGGCGATTCTATGGTTGGGGCGATTCTATGGTTGTGGCGATTCTATGATTGGGGCGATTCTATAATTGGGGCGATTCTATGGTTGGGGCGATTCTATGGTTTGGGCGATTCTATGGTTGGGGTGATTCTATGGTTGGGGCGATTCTATGGTTGGGGGGCGATTCTATGGTTGGGGGTGATTCTATGGTTGGGGCGATTCTATGGTTGGGGCGATTCTATGGTTGGGCGATTCTATGGTTGGGGCGATTCTATGGTTGGAGCGATTCTATGGCTGGGGCGATTCTATGGTTGAGGCGATTCTATGGTTGGGGCGATTCTATGGTTGTGGCGATTCTATGATTGGGGCGATTCTATAATTGGGGCGATTCTATGGTTGGGGCGATTCTATGGTTGGGGGCGATTCTATGGTTGGGGCGATTCTATGGTTGGGGTGATTCCATGGTTGGAGCGATTCTATGGTTGGAGCGATTCTATGGTTGAGGCGATTCTATGGTTGTGGCGGTTCTATGGTTAGGGCGATTCTGTTGTTGGGCCGATTTTACGGTTGTGGCGATTCTATGGTTGGGCGATTATACGGTTGGGGCGATTCTATGGTTGTGGCGATTCTATGGCTAGGGCGATTCTATGGTTGGGGTGATTCTATGGTTGGGGCGATTCTGTGGTTGGGGCGATTCTATGGTTGGGGTGATTCTATGGTTGGGGCGATTCTATGGTTGGGGCGATTCTATGGTTGGGGTGATTCCATGGTTGGAGTGATTCTATGGTTGGGGCGATTCTATGGTTGGGGCGATTCTATGGTTTGGGCGATTCTATGGTTGGGGCGATTCTATGGTTGGGGTGATTCCATGGTTGGAGCGATTCTATGGTTGGGGCGATTCTATGGTTGGGGCGATTCTATGGTTGGGGCGATTCTATGGTTGAGGCGATTCTATGGTTGGGGCGATTCTATGATTGGGGCGATTCTATAATTGGGGCGATTCTATGGTTGGGGGCGATTCTATGGTTGGGGGTGATTCTATGGTTGGGGCGATTCTATGGTTGGGGCGATTCTATGGTTGGGCGATTCTATGGTTGGGGCGATTCTATGGTTGGAGCGATTCTATGGCTGGGGCGATTCTATGGTTGAGGCGATTCTATGGTTGGGGCGATTCTATGGTTGTGGCGATTCTATGATTGGGGCGATTCTATAATTGGGGCGATTCTATGGTTGGGGCGATTCTATGGTTGGGGGCGATTCTATGGTTGGGGCGATTCTATGGTTGGGGTGATTCCATGGTTGGAGCGATTCTATGGTTGGAGCGATTCTATGGTTGGGGCGATTCTATGGTGGGGGCGATTCTATGGTTGGGGCGATTCTATGGTTGGGGCGATTCTATGATTGGGGCGATTCTATAATTGGGGCGATTCTATGGTTGGGGCGATTCTATGGTTGGGGCGATTCTATGGTTGGGGCGATTCTATGGTTGGGGCGATTCTATGGTTGGGGCGATTCTATGGTTGGGGCGATTCTATGGTTGGAGCGATTCTATGGCTGGGGTGATTCTATGGTTGGGGCGATTCTATGGTTGTGTGCGATTCTATGGCTATGGCGATTCTTTGGTGGGAAAAATTTATGGTAGGTTGCGATTTCCGAAGTTACGGCGATTTTGGAGTTGACGTATTGCAAACCCAAACATCAACGGCACAAATAATGACCCATTGCGCAGCCTCAGCTTGGCTCTGGCCTGTAGCAGATATTCAACGCAGCGAATCAGCAGGATGGCGAGGATGAACACACAGGTGCTCAGAAAGGACTCGTAGTACTTTGATCTGGATGAGGCGCTGATCCAGTCACGGGTGAAGGGCCGGCGTGGAAAAGCGTCGACCCGAAAGTAGTTCAAGATCGACAGGTGAGAGATCCACTGCCCTGCAAGCAGATGGGAGCAGAGGTTTCTGGTGGCGGTTCGGGCGATTCTATGTTTGGGGCGATTCTATGATTGGGGCGATTCTATGGTTGGGGCGATTCTATGGTTGGGGCGATTCTATGATTGGGGCGATTCTATAATTGGGGCGATTCTATGGTTGGGGGCGATTCTATGGTTGGGGGTGATTCTATGGTTGGGGCGATTCTATGGTTGGGGCGATTCTATGGTTGGGGAGATTCTATGGTTGGGCGATTCTATGGGCGGGCGATTCTATGGTTGGGGAGATTCTGTGGTTGGGGCGATTTTATGGTTGGGGCGATTCTATGGTTGGGGCGATTCTATGGTTGGGGTGATTCTACGGTTGGGGCGATTCTACGGTTGGGGCGATTCTATGGTTGGGGCGATTCTATGGTTGGGGCGATTCTATGGTTGGGGCGATTCTATGGTTGGGGCGATTCTATGGTTGGGGCGATTTTATGGTTGGGGCGACTCTATGGTTGGGGCGATTCTATAGTTGGGCGATTTTATGGTTGGGGCGATTTTATGGTTGGGGCGATTTTATGGTTGGGGCGACTCTATGGTTGGGGCGATTCTATAGTTGGGCGATTTTATGGTTGGGGCGATTTTATGGTTGGGGCGATTCTATGTTTGGGGCGATTCTATGGTTGGGGCGACTCTATGGTTGGGGCGATTCTATAGTTGGGCGATTTTATGGTTGGGCGATTCTATGGTTGGGGCGATTCTATGGTTGGGACGATTCTATGGTTGGGGCGACTCTATGGTTGGGGCGATTCTATAGTTGGGCGATTTTATGGTTGGGCGATTCTATGGTTGGGGCGATTCTATGGTTGGGACGATTCTATGGTTGGGGCGACTCTATGGTTGGGGCGATTCTATGGTTGGGGCGATTCTATGGTTGGAGCGATTCTATGGCTGGGGTGATTCTATGGTTGGGGCGATTCTATGGTTGTGTGCGATTCTATGGCTATGGCGATTCTTTGGTGGGAAAAATTTATGGTAGGTTGCGATTTCCGAAGTTACGGCGATTTTGGAGTTGACGTATTGCAAACCCAAACATCAACGGCACAAATAATGACCCATTGCGCAGCCTCAGCTTGGCTCTGGCCTGTAGCAGATATTCAACGCAGCGAATCAGCAGGATGGCGAGGATGAACACACAGGTGCTCAGAAAGGACTCGTAGTACTTTGATCTGGATGAGGCGCTGATCCAGTCACGGGTGAAGGGCCGGCGTGGAAAAGCGTCGACCCGAAAGTAGTTCAAGATCGACAGGTGAGAGATCCACTGCCCTGCAAGCAGATGGGAGCAGAGGTTTCTGGTGGCGGTTCGGGCGATTCTATGTTTGGGGCGATTCTATGATTGGGGCGATTCTATGGTTGGGGCGATTCTATGGTTGGGGTGATTCTATGGTTGGGGCGATTCTATGGTTGGGGTGATTCTACGGTTGGGGCGATTCTACGGTTGGGGCGATTCTATGGTTGGGGCGATTCTATGGGCGGGCGATTCTATGGTTGGGGAGATTCTATGGTTGGGCGATTCTATGGGCGGGCGATTCTATGGTTGGGGAGATTCTGTGGTTGGGGCGATTTTATGGTTGGGGCGATTCTATGGTTGGGGCGATTCTATGGTTGGGGTGATTCTACGGTTGGGGCGATTCTACGGTTGGGGCGATTCTATGGTTGGGGCGATTCTATGGTTGGGGCGATTCTATGGTTGGGGCGATTCTATGGTTGGGGCGATTCTATGGTTGGGGCGATTCTATGGTTGGGGCGACTCTATGGTTGGGGCGATTCTATAGTTGGGCGATTTTATGGTTGGGGCGATTTTATGGTTGGGGCGATTTTATGGTTGGGGCGACTCTATGGTTGGGGCGATTCTATAGTTGGGCGATTTTATGGTTGGGGCGATTTTATGGTTGGGGCGATTCTATGTTTGGGGCGATTCTATGGTTGGGGCGACTCTATGGTTGGGGCGATTCTATAGTTGGGCGATTTTATGGTTGGGCGATTCTATGGTTGGGGCGATTCTATGGTTGGGACGATTCTATGGTTGGGGCGACTCTATGGTTGGGGCGATTCTATAGTTGGGCGATTTTATGGTTGGGCGATTCTATGGTTGGGGCGATTCTATGGTTGGGACGATTCTATGGTTGGGGCGACTCTATGGTTGGGGCGATTCTATAGTTGGGCGATTTTATGGTTGGGCGATTCTATGGTTGGGGCGATTCTATGGTTGGGACGATTCTATGGTTGGGGCGATTCTATGGTTGGGGCGATTCTATGGTTGGGGCGACTCTATGGTTGGGGCGATTCTATGGTTGGGGCGATTCTATGGTTGGGGCGACTCTATGGTTGGGGCGATTCTATGGTTGGGGCGACTCTATGGTTGTGGCGATTCTATGGTTGGGCGATTATACGGTTGGGGCGATTCTATGGTTGTGGCGATTCTATGGCTAGGGCGATTCTATGGTTGGGGTGATTCTATGGTTGGGGCGATTCTGTGGTTGGGGCGATTCTATGGTTGGGGTGATTCTATGGTTGGGGCGATTCTATGGTTGGGGCGATTCTATGGTTGGGGTGATTCCATGGTTGGAGTGATTCTATGGTTGGGGCGATTCTATGGTTGGGGCGATTCTATGGTTTGGGCGATTCTATGGTTGGGGCGATTCTATGGTTGGGGTGATTCCATGGTTGGAGCGATTCTATGGTTGGGGCGATTCTATGGTTGGGGCGATTCTATGGTTGGGGCGATTCTATGGTTGAGGCGATTCTATGGTTGGGGCGATTCTATGATTGGGGCGATTCTATAATTGGGGCGATTCTATGGTTGGGGGCGATTCTATGGTTGGGGGTGATTCTATGGTTGGGGCGATTCTATGGTTGGGGCGATTCTATGGTTGGGCGATTCTATGGTTGGGGCGATTCTATGGTTGGAGCGATTCTATGGCTGGGGCGATTCTATGGTTGAGGCGATTCTATGGTTGGGGCGATTCTATGGTTGTGGCGATTCTATGATTGGGGCGATTCTATAATTGGGGCGATTCTATGGTTGGGGCGATTCTATGGTTGGGGGCGATTCTATGGTTGGGGCGATTCTATGGTTGGGGTGATTCCATGGTTGGAGCGATTCTATGGTTGGAGCGATTCTATGGTTGGGGCGATTCTATGGTGGGGGCGATTCTATGGTTGGGGCGATTCTATGGTTGGGGCGATTCTATGATTGGGGCGATTCTATAATTGGGGCGATTCTATGGTTGGGGGCGATTCTATGGTTGGGGCGATTCTATGGTTGGGGCGATTCTATGGTTGGGGCGATTCTATGGTTGGGGCGATTCTATGGTTGGGGCGATTCTATGGTTGGAGCGATTCTATGGCTGGGGTGATTCTATGGTTGGGGCGATTCTATGGTTGTGTGCGATTCTATGGCTATGGCGATTCTTTGGTGGGAAAAATTTATGGTAGGTTGCGATTTCCGAAGTTACGGCGATTTTGGAGTTGACGTATTGCAAACCCAAACATCAACGGCACAAATAATGACCCATTGCGCAGCCTCAGCTTGGCTCTGGCCTGTAGCAGATATTCAACGCAGCGAATCAGCAGGATGGCGAGGATGAACACACAGGTGCTCAGAAAGGACTCGTAGTACTTTGATCTGGATGAGGCGCTGATCCAGTCACGGGTGAAGGGCCGGCGTGGAAAAGCGTCGACCCGAAAGTAGTTCAAGATCGACAGGTGAGAGATCCACTGCCCTGCAAGCAGATGGGAGCAGAGGTTTCTGGTGGCGGTTCGGGCGATTCTATGTTTGGGGCGATTCTATGATTGGGGCGATTCTATGGTTGGGGCGATTCTATGGTTGGGGTGATTCTATGGTTGGGGCGATTCTATGGTTGGGGTGATTCTACGGTTGGGGCGATTCTACGGTTGGGGCGATTCTATGGTTGGGGCGATTCTATGGGCGGGCGATTCTATGGTTGGGGAGATTCTATGGTTGGGCGATTCTATGGGCGGGCGATTCTATGGTTGGGGAGATTCTGTGGTTGGGGCGATTTTATGGTTGGGGCGATTCTATGGTTGGGGCGATTCTATGGTTGGGGTGATTCTACGGTTGGGGCGATTCTACGGTTGGGGCGATTCTATGGTTGGGGCGATTCTATGGTTGGGGCGATTCTATGGTTGGGGCGATTCTATGGTTGGGGCGATTCTATGGTTGGGGCGATTCTATGGTTGGGGCGACTCTATGGTTGGGGCGATTCTATAGTTGGGCGATTTTATGGTTGGGGCGATTTTATGGTTGGGGCGATTTTATGGTTGGGGCGACTCTATGGTTGGGGCGATTCTATAGTTGGGCGATTTTATGGTTGGGGCGATTTTATGGTTGGGGCGATTCTATGTTTGGGGCGATTCTATGGTTGAGGCGACTCTATGGTTGGGGCGATTCTATAGTTGGGCGATTTTATGGTTGGGCGATTCTATGGTTGGGGCGATTCTATGGTTGGGACGATTCTATGGTTGGGGCGACTCTATGGTTGGGGCGATTCTATAGTTGGGCGATTTTATGGTTGGGCGATTCTATGGTTGGGGCGATTCTATGGTTGGGACGATTCTATGGTTGGGGCGACTCTATGGTTGGGGCGATTCTATAGTTGGGCGATTTTATGGTTGGGCGATTCTATGGTTGGGGCGATTCTATGGTTGGGACGATTCTATGGTTGGGGCGATTCTATGGTTGGGGCGATTCTATGGTTGGGGCGACTCTATGGTTGGGGCGATTCTATGGTTGGGGCGATTCTATGGTTGGGGCGACTCTATGGTTGGGGCGATTCTATAGTTGGGCGATTTTATGGTTGGGGCGATTTTATGGTTGGGGCGATTTTATGGTTGGGGCGACTCTATGGTTGGGGCGATTCTATGGTTGGGGCGATTCTATGGTTGGGGCGATTCTATGGTTGGGGCGACTCTATGGTTGGGGCGATTCTATAGTTGGGCGATTTTATGGTTGGGGCGATTTTATGGTTGGGGCGATTTTATGGTTGGGGCGACTCTATGGTTGGGGCGATTCTATAGTGGGGCGATTCTATGGTTGGGGCGATTCTATAGTTGGGGCGATTCTATGGTTGGGGCGATTCTATGGTTGGGGCGATTCTATGGCTGGGGCGATTCTTTGCTTAGAAAAAATCAGATTTTTTGTCAGAGTGTAAGTTCAATTTTGGCAAAGCTGATGACAGCAAGTAAGGCGCTCTGGATAAACGCAGTTTAAAGCAATTATAGAAAATTTGCAGCTTGCTGTAAACGGCTAGTATTGATATTAATAATATTATTATTAGCATTCCAATCTTTCGGGAAAACCACGATCAGTCTGAATAAATGACTCACGTTTTACCATATCGATAAGATCTTCATCCGTGGCTGGCCTGACAAATTCATTGTGCAGCTGCTGATGCGGCATATGCAGGTGCGGCATCAGCAAGTGTGGCGGCAGGTCCTGCGGCATCACATCAGGTGGTAAAGTCTGCGACATTTTGATTTTAGAATCCTGTCATCCAGTCAAGAGAGCTAACTGCTTTTACCTATCTGAGCATAGCAATGCATTGTGAGCAGCAGTCTTCCACAATGAAACTCATGCCAGCAGATGTACGCACGTGCGCAGCTATGGTTTCTTTGTGAGCGCGATGGGTCACAAAGGAGCTGAGCGACCCGCGCTCACCTCTTCTCCTTCACAGTGTGCACCTACCGGTCTAGGCTATAAAATGAACGGAGGCTGCTCTAGCGTACACTGAGGCTGTACTCAGAGTGGATACTACAGTACAGTTAAAGAAAATGAAGTCTACTGATTGAGCCTAATTTGACTGACTAACTAACTAACTAACGAACTAACTAACTTAACTAACTAACTAACTAACTAACTAACTAACTAACTACCTAACTAACTAACTAACTAACTAACTAACTGACTAACTAACTAACTAACGAACTAACTAACTTAACTAGCTAACTAACTAACTAACTAACTAACTAACTAACTAACTAAATAACTACCTGACTAACTAACTGACTAACTAACTAACAAACTGATTAACTAACTAACTAACTAACTAACTAACTAACTAACTAACTAACTAACTAACTAACTAACTAACTAACTAACTAACTAACTAACTAACTAACTAACTAACTAACTAACTAACTAACTAACTAACTAACTAACTAACTAACTAACTAACTAACTAACTAACTAACTAACTAACTAACTAACTAACTAACTAACTAACTAACTAACTAACTAACTAACTAACTAACTGCATTCACAAATGTACAGCACTTTGCTGTCGTACAATAAATGAGCTCAGTTCTCAAATAGTACTTGAGAAGGGGTGGCTGATGCAGCCGCAGCAGCCCCGCGTTTTCGCTCCATTATGCGGTGCGTAGGGAGGGTTGATGAGGTTGGCAGTCTCACAGCTGCCTCACTGTACTTTGGAGAGAAGTTTCAGTTTCTAAAATAGGGTTGGTCGGTTACTGCCAGAAGCTACAAAAAAAACTGGGCGCCAAATTTCCTTAACACTTGGCCTCAACGAATCTAAGAATCGTCTGCCTCTACGCTCGTATGTGACGACAGACAGAGTATATACAGGTAAGAGAAGCTAAACACCTTTTGCAGGTTACAATTATGCTTATAGCTAGTGCTATGTGAACTGATTTAAAAACTGGAAATCGTCTGAGCAGTGCCTGTGGTTCCATGGCTGCCTTCCTCGTCCGTTTGGGGCTTAATTTTATTCCTTCATCCCTCCTTCCTTATCCCTGAATCCTTCCCTCCTTCCTTATCCCTGAATCCTCCACTCCTTCCTTATCCCTGAATCCTTCCCTCCTTCCTTATCCCTGAATCCTTCCCTCCTTCCTTATCCCTAAATCCTTCCCTCCTTCCTTATCCCTGAATCCTCCACTCCTTCCTTATCCCTGAATCCTTACCTCCTTCCTTATCCCTGAATCCTTCCCTCCTTCTTTATCCCTGAATCCTTCCCTCCTTCCTTATCCCTGAATCCTTCCCTCCTTCCTTATCCCTGAATCCTTCCCTCCTTCCTTATCCCTGAATCCTTCCCTCCTTCCTTATCCCTAAATCCTTCCCTCCTTCCTTATCCCTGAATCCTCCCTCCTTCCTTATCCCTGAATCCTTCCCTCCTTCCTTATCCCTGAATCCTTCCCTCCTTCCTTATCCCTGAATCCTACCTCCTTCCTTATCCCTGAATCCTCCCTCCTTCCTTATCCCTGAATCCTTCCCTCCTTCCTTATCCCTGAATCCTACCTCCTTCCTTATCCCTGAATCCTCCCTCCTTCCTTATCCCTGAATCCTTCCCTCCTTCCTTATCCCTGAATCCTTCCCTCCTTCCTTATCCCTGAATCCTACCTCCTTCCTTATCCCTGAATCCTTCCCTCCTTCCTTATCCCTGAATCCTTCCCTCCTTCCTTATCCCTGAATCCTACCTCCTTCCTTATCCCTGAATCCTCCCTCCTTCCTTATCCCTGAATCCTTCCCTCCTTCCTTATCCCTGAATCCTTCCCTCCTTCCTTATCCCTGAATCCTACCTCCTTCCTTATCCCTGAATCCTCCCTCCTTCCTTATCCCTGAATCCTACCTCCTTCCTTATCCCTGAATCCTTCCCTCCTTCCTTATCCCTGAATCCTTCCCTCCTTCCTTATCCCTGAATCCTTCCCTCCTTCCTTATCCCTGAATCCTTCCCTCCTTCCTTATCCCTGAATCCTTCCCTCCTTCCTTATCCCTGAATCCTTCCCTCCTTCCTTATCCCTGAATCCTTCCCTCCTTCCTTATCCCTAAATCCTTCCCTCCTTCCTTATCCCTGAATCCTTCCCTCCTTCCTTATCCCTGAATCCTTCCCTCCTTCCTTATCCCTGAATCCTTCCCTCCTTCCTTATCCCTGAATCCTTCCCTCCTTCCTTATTCCTGAATCCTTCCCTCCTTCCTTATCCCTGAATCCTTCCCTCCTTCCTTATCCCTGAATCCTTCCCTCCTTCCTTATCCCTGAATCCTTCCCTCCTTCCTTATCCCTGAATCCTTCCCTCCTTCCTTATTCCTGAATCCTTCCCTCCTTCCTTATCCCTGAATCCTTCCCTCCTTCCTTATCCCTGAATCCTTCCCTCCTTCCTTATCCCTGAATCCTTCCCTCCTTCCTTATCCCTGAATCCTTCCTCCTTCCTTATCCCTGAATCCTCCCTCCTTCCTTATCCCTAAATCCTTCCCTCCTTCCTTATCCCTGAATCCTTCCCTCCTTCCTTATCCCTGAATCCTACCTCCTTCCTTATCCCTGAATCCTCCCTCCTTCCTTATCCCTGAATCCTTCCCTCCTTCCTTATCCCTGAATCCTACCTCCTTCCTTATCCCTGAATCCTTCCCTCCTTCCTTATCCCTGAATCCTTCCCTCCTTCCTTATCCCTGAATCCTTCCCTCCTTCCTTATCCCTGAATCCTCCCTCCTTCCTTATCCCTGAATCCTTCCCTCCTTCCTTATCCCTGAATCCTCCCTCCTTCCTTATCCCTGAATCCTTCCCTCCTTCCTTTTCCCTGAATCCTTCCCTCCTTCCTTATCCCTGAATCCTTCTCTCCTTCCTTATCCCTGAATCCTTCCCTCCTTCCTTATCCCTGAATCCTTCCCTCCTTCCTTATCCCTGAATCCTTCCCTCCTTCCTTATCCCTGAATCCTTCCCTCCTTCCTTATCCCTGAATCCTTCCCTCCTTCCTTATCCCTGAATCCTTCCCTCCTTCTTTATCCCTGAATCCTTCCCTCCTTCCTTATCCCTGAATCCTACCTCCTTCCTTATCCCTGAATCCTCCCTCCTTCCTTATCCCTGAATCCTTCCCTCCTTCCTTATCCCTGAATCCTACCTCCTTCCTTATCCCTGAATCCTCCCTCCTTCCTTATCCCTGAATCCTTCCCTCCTTCCTTATCCCTGAATCCTACCTCCTTCCTTATCCCTGAATCCTTCCCTCCTTCCTTATCCCTGAATCCTTCCCTCCTTCCTTATCCCTGAATCCTTCCCTCCTTCCTTATCCCTGAATCCTACCTCCTTCCTTATCCCTGAATCCTTCCCTCCTTCTTTATCCCTGAATCCTTCCCTCCTTCCTTATTCCTGAATCCTTCCCTCCTTCCTTATCCCTGAATCCTACCTCCTTCCTTATCCCTAAATCCTTCCCTCCTTCCTTATCCCTGAATCCTTCCCTCCTTCCTTGTCCGTGAATCCTTCCCTCCTTCCTTATTCCTGAATCCTTCCCTCCTTCCTTATCCCTGAATCCTTCCCTCCTTCCTTATCCCTGAATCCTTCCCTCCTTCCTTATCCCTGAATCCTTCCCTCCTTCTTTATCCCTGAATCCTTCCCTCCTTCCTTATCCCTGAATCCTTCCCTCCTTCCTTATCCCTGAATCCTTCCCTCCTTCCTTATCCCTGAATCCTTCCCTCCTTCCTTATCCCTGAATCCTTCCCTCCTTCCTTATCCCTGAATCCTCCCTCCTTCCTTATCCCTGAATCCTCCCTCCTTCCTTATCCCTGAATCCTTCCCTCCTTCCTTATCCCTGAATCCTTCCCTCCTTCCTTATCCCTGAATCCTACCTCCTTCCTTATCCCTGAATCCTCCCTCCTTCCTTATCCCTGAATCCTTCCCACCTTCCTTATCCCTGAATCCTACCTCCTTCCTTATCCCTGAATCCTTCCCTCCTTCCTTATCCCTGAATCCTTCCCTCCTTCCTTATCCCTGAATCCTTCCCTCCTTCCTTATCCCTGAATCCTCCCTCCTTCCTTATCCCTGAATCCTTCCCTCCTTCCTTATCCCTGAATCCTCCCTCCTTCCTTATCCCTGAATCCTTCCCTCCTTCCTTATCCCTGAATCCTTCCCTCCTTCCTTATCCCTGAATCCTTCCCTCCTTCCTTATCCCTGAATCCTTCCCTCCTTCCTTATCCCTGAATCCTTCCCTCCTTCCTTATTCCTGAATCCTTCCCTCCTTCCTTATCCCTGAATCCTCCCTCCTTCCTTATCCCTGAATCCTTCCCTCCTTCCTTATCCCTGAATCCTTCCCTCCTTCCTTATCCCTGAATCCTTCCCTCCTTCCTTATCCCTGAATCCTTCCCTCCTTCCTTATCCCTGAATCCTACCTCCTTCCTTATCCCTGAATCCTTCCCTCCTTCCTTATTCCTGAATCCTTACCTCCTTCCTTATCCCTGAATCCTTCCCTCCTTCCTTATCCCTGAATCCTTCCTCCTTCCTTATCCCTGAATCCCTGAATCCCTAAATTCATTCCTCCTTCCTTCTAAAGCTTCCATAATTACGTATTCTGCACCATATTTTCGCGGTTTCTGTTATTGAATTCATTCAATCATCAGGATGGGCGATCTGAGACCATTCTCCCAAATCTATGGTGCTTCTAAATTTTCTTAGTTAATAAAACGACGAAAATAGTGACTATAAAAATACATACTGTAATTTAAGCATGCCTTTTAACAAAAATTAATTAAAGATTTCTTCTCACGCAGGCACAATGGGTCAGAGCTTCAGCCGACATGGAGCCGTCACCAGTGTAAACATCATAGCTTTGAGAGCTCGTCTCTGGCTTCAACTAGGGGAAAGAAGAAAAGCTCGATTTTGCATACAAAATTCGCGCCTGGCTGCCCAGCGTGGTCAGTGGGAAGTGGTGAAGTTTCTGGTGCAGAGGATCGCTGACCAAAGTGTAAAGGATTGCTGCTGCGTAGAGGCGGTGGAACATGCTGCAAGGAAGAGTGAGTGGGAAGTAGTCACGTATCTGGTGCAGAGAGTAGCTGAGCAAAGAAAACTATATCAGTGTTGCATTGACGCATCGAAACCAGCAGCAAGTTCTGGTCAGTTAGAAGTGGTGCAGTTTCTGGTGCAGACAATTGCTGACCAAAGAAGCAGATATCAGTGTTGCATTGACGCATCGAAACCAGCAGCAAGTTCTGGTCAGTTAGAAGTGGTGCAGTTTCTGGTGCAGACAGTGGCTGACCAAAGTGTAAAAGATTATTGCTGCATAGAGGCAGCGAGCTCTGCTGAAAGAAACGGTCAGTGGAAAGTAGTGAAGTTTCTGGTGCAGACAGTTTCTGATTCAACCCTGAGGGACAGGTGCTGCGTGCAGGCAGCGACCTCTGCTGCAGCCAATGGTCAGTGGGAAGTGCTGAAGTTTCTCGTGCAGATAGTCGCTGACGAGGCAAAGAGAGATCAGTGCTGCATAAAGGCAGCAAAATCTCTAGCAGAAGGTCAGTTAGAAGTGGTGAAGTTTCTGGTGCACGCAGTCGTTGATCAAAGTTTGAGAGATCAGTTCTGTATGAAGGAAGCGGAATCTGCTGCAGCAAAGGGTCAGTTAGAAATGACGAAGTTACTGGTCCAGACCGTCTCTGACCAAATTTTGAAAGATCAGTGCTGCATGGAAGCAGCAAAGTGTGCTTCAAAAGAGGGTCACTTAGAAGTGCTGAAGTTTCTGGTGCAGACAACCGATGGTCAAACCAACAGAGATCAGTGCTGCATGGAAGCAGCGAAATGTGCTTCACAACAGGGTCATTTAGTTGTGGTGAAGTTTCTGGTGCAGACAGTTGCTGACCAAGCAAACAGAGATCAGTGCTGCATGGAGGCCGTGGAGCCTGCTGCAATTTATGGTCATTTAGATGTGGTGAAGTTGCTGGTGCTGTCAGTTGCTGACGAAGCAAAGAGAGATCCGTGCTGTGTGAAGGCAGCCACATCTGCTGCAACCAATGGTCAGTGGGACGTGCTGAAATTTCTGGTGCAGACAATCGCTGACCAAACAAACAGAGATCAGTGCTGCATAGAGGCAGCAAAACAAGCTGCCAAAAAATGTCCGTTAGAATTGATCAACTTTCTGGTGCAGACAGTCGCTGACCAGGAAAACAGAGATCTTTGCTGCATGGTGGCCGTGAAGCCTGCTGCAATTCATGGTGACTTAGAAGTGGTGAGGTTTCTGGTGCAGACAGTTACTGACCAAACAAGCAGAGATCAGTACTTGATGGAGGCAGCAAAATGGGCTTCAGAACAGGGTCATTTAGATGTGGTGAAGTTTCTGGTGCAGACAGTTGCTGACCAAACAAACAGAGATCAGTGCTGCATGGAGGCGGTGGCGCCTGCTGCAATTTATGGTCATTTAGATGTGGTGAAGTTTCTGGTGCTGTCAGTTGCTGACGAAGCAAAGAGAGATCAGTGCTGCATGAAAGCTGTGGAACCTGCCGCAATTTATGGTCAGTTAGAAGTGCTGAAATTTCTGGTGCCGACAGTCGCTGACCAAGAAAAAAGCGATCAGTGCTGCATGAAAGCTGTGGAACCTGCCGCAATTAATGGTCAATTAGAAGCTTTGAAGTTTCTGGTGCCGACAGTTTCTGACCAAGAAAAAAGAGATCACTGCTGCATGGAAGCCGTGGAGCCTGCTGCAATTTATGGTCAGTTAGAAGTGATGAAGTTTCTGGTGCAGTCAGTCGCTGACCAAACAAACCGAGATCAGTGCTGCATGAAGGCGGCCAGCTTTTTTGCAAGATCTGGAAGGCTAGAAGTTGTGAAGTTTCTGGTTCAGTCAGTTTCTGACCAAGAAAAGAGAACCCGTTGTTGCATAGAGGCAGCGGAAGCTGCTGCTAGAGGGGGCTATCAGGAACTGATGAAGTTTCTGCTGCAGACAGTCGCTGATCAAAAAAGAACGTCTGATGCTGCAGGCAAGCAACACAATCTGCTACAATGAATGGTCAGTTGGAAGCTTTGAAATTTCTGATGCAGACTGTCGCAGACCATGCAAAGACAAGACACTCAAGCTGCTTAAACTGGTTAGACTAGATGCACTGCCAGTAGTGCATACTGCATGTTTTAAGTGATATGCTTTGATACTAAATTTATGCTGTGCTGTCCGTATTTTGTTTGAATATCTTTGGCTGCTCATGTTGATTTTTTGCTATATGTTTTAAAACTGAGACCATTGTATTTTTGTTCGTATTTTGTTTGTTTAATTAGATTCTATTTTTAAGTACAGCATGTAGGCTACGCCACATTCGGCTTAAGTAAACATACCGCACTTGATAAATCTCTTTAAAAAGAAATGTGACTGTGTCGACGTCATTCCGTCAACCTTTTGTATCCGTATCGTTATTGCATTTCTATTATGATTATTATTGCTATACTAAACGCATTTTAAAAATGTGTATAGTACGCTTGTGATTGAACGCGAGGAAATTGCTTGTTTTACTTTTTTGTGTGCTGTCTACCACGATCCCTAACTTTCTTGTAAAAGCTACAGTCCCCATTCTGCCTGATAATTCGCTTTAATCAAGTCGGTATTACGATTGCTGTGCTACCCTTCTTCTGCGAACACTGAAGCCTATCAAGGCATTTATACTCAGCAACATTGAAAAGTCGCCACTCTATGCGCCAGTGAGCAATTTCTCTTGGACTATTCTGAAAAAAAGATACGAGAAAACTAATATCCGGGTAGTTTTAATCCGTCCAATCCTCGCACACCGCTCCCCCCCCACTTCATTCCTCAACCCAAGTCTGTCGCATGGCGTAGCTGAGTTGCGTCACTCGCGAAGATTGAGAGACTTTACCAGCACTCGCAAAAGTGGCGACAACAGACCGAATCTGCTGTGATGGAGACTTTTCGATGTTGCTGAGTTTAAGCTCCAAGTTGTTGCTTTATTTTCCCCTCGACAATAACTATCGTACATATAATAAAATCGAACTATTGATTTAAATACTACGCGCCTTAATCGATTTTTTGTTCGTCACAAAATCGTGAAGTCGTGGTTGCATATTTGGAAAATCGTTTTGAAGGATTGAGATACTTTATTTCGAGCGACTGCCGTCTGCTGCTTTCAGTCCAATCAAGCATTCACAGTGTCTGAATTTCTTTGAGCAAAATAAGCTACGTTGACTACGTTAAAAAATCAAGTAAAAATGTCAAGAATCCACCAAATTAAGCGTCGCGATTGCGCAGCGCCAGCCGCTGGTCGAAGCAGTTTCTGGCCAGAACGTAGAAAAATTCGAAAATCTCCAGCACAGAGAGCAGACTGATGCCCAGCCACAGGCCCAGGATGCCGCCCGTCTGGATTTTGGTTGGGCGAATTTTGATTACAAGAGGGCGGATTCGATAGTGGCGGAGCGGATGCTGATATTTACAGGGCAGGTTTTGATAACGGCAGGGTGGATTTTGATGGTAGAAGGGCGGATTTTGATTGTCGGATAGCGAATTCTGATGGTGGAATTGCGGATTTTGATGGTGGGAGGGTGGGGTTTGATTGTGAAGAAATGAATTTTGATGGTTGAAGAGCGGATTTCGGTGGTGGGAAGGCGGATTTTGATTGTCGGAGGGTGGATTTTGATGGTGGGAGGGCGGATTTTCAAAGTCAAGAGACGTATCTTGACCTCGGACAGGGCCTCGGTCCACTCATAGCTGACAGACTCCACGTAGGAGTCAGCAGCAGACGAGAGCAGGTGTATTCCAATTAGAGCCATATTTTTGGTCATGACAGCCTTCTGAAGGCAATTGGTGGCGGTGGGATAGAGGCGCCGAAGCAGGTTCAGGTCGCAGGAGGTGTCCGTTCCGTTGCAGAACTGCTCAAGGCAGAGCTGGTCAGTGAGAAGTAGAGGGTAGTACACCAGCTCCTGGCGACTAGTGGACCTGATGGTTGGGAGTGGTTGCTGTGTGTTCATCATTCACCAATTTCTAATTACAATCTTCATCATTCACCGATTTCTAATTTCTATATTCATCATTCACCAATTTCTAATTTCTATATTCATCATTCACCAATTTCTAATTTCTATATTCATCATTTACCAATTTCTAATTTCTATATTCATCATTCACCAGTTTTTTTACATTCACCATTCACCAATGCCTGATTTCTATAATCATTATTTACCAATTTCTGATATCAGTCTTCATCACTCATCAATTTCTGATTAAAATCTTTATCATTCACCAATTTTTGATTAATATATTCATCATTCACCAAATTTTAATTAATATATTCCTCATTCACCAAATTCTGAGATCTACATTCATCATTCACCTATTTGTTATATCTATATTCATCATTCACTGATTTCTGCTTACAATCACAATCTTTATCATTCACCAATTTCTGATTGAAATCTTCATCATTCACTAATGCCTGATTTCTGCAATCATCATTCACATAATTCTGATATCTATATTCATTATTCACAAACTTCTGATTACAATCTTTATCATTAACTGAATTTTCTAATTTCTATATTCATCATTCACCAATTTTTTTTCTATATTCACCATTCACCAATGCCTGATTTCTATAATCATTATTTACCAATTTCTGATATCAACCTTTATCACTCATCAATTTCTGATTAACATATTCATCATTCACCAATTTTTAATTAATATATTCCTCATTCACCAATTTTTTATTAATATATTCCTCATTCCCCGATGTCTGATATCTTTATTCATCATTCCCCAATGTCCCAAGGCCAACTCAAATCCCTACCGATTAAAGGCTGCAGTTTCGGTCCTGTTAAAGATGTGGTGATTGTGCCCGCATTCCATCGTGAACTCTTTGCCAGAGGCAATTTTCGGGGCGATGAAATCCGTCCAAATGTCTTGAACGTGCTCAAAACGAGGCCACGAGCTGCTCTGCTCCAAGGGTCGGTACAGAGTGAACTCGCAGAATCTTTTCGAATGAAATTTCTGCATCAGCTCGTAAGTTCGCTTCTCGGCGTCTAGGATCCAACGATCGTGACATCGGATTTTCCTGAGCACCTGCTCAGGGGGAATCTTCCAGCTGGATGGTGGCACATAGTAGCACAGCTCACTGTTGTCTACTGTGAATGGGTACCTGAAATTTGTGGCCAAAAGTGACTTCAACCTGATACGATGACATTCGGACAGAGTGACATTCGGACAGAGTGACATTCGGACAGAGTGACATTCGGACAGAGTGACATTCGGACAGAGTGACATTCGGACAGAGTGACATTCGGACAGAGTGACATTCGGACAGAGTGACATTCGGACAGAGTGACATTCGGACAGAGTGACATTCGGACAGAGTGACATTCGGACAGAGTGACATTCGGACAGAGTGACATTCGGACAGAGTGACATTCGGACAGAGTGACATTCGGACAGAGTGACATTCGGACAGAGTGACATTCGGACAGAGTGACATTCGGACAGAGTGACATTCGGACAGAGTGACATTCGGACAGAGTGACATTCGGACAGAGTGACATTCGGACAGAGTGACATTCGGACAGAGTGACATTCGGACAGAGTGACATTCTTAGAACAGTTTGTTAATCGTAAGTACGCTTATCATTATGTCATACCACTCAGCATAACGCCCACCTGTGAGAATAGCAGCCGCAGTTTTCATGCACGAGATTCTGTTTCTCTTCAGCCACAAAGTCGCTATCAGTTTTCTGATATTTTTTGTGTCCAATATGCTTGGATCCGTGAGCAAAGTAACGGACGTAAGACACATTTTCTGCGGCGCTTCTCGGTGTGCACTGGTGCGCGGCGCTGGAGAGCAGCGAATGCTGCAAGGGTCGCAATTTAATTATTGATTTGGTCCCTGACTGCACGTCCACGAACTCGCGACCTGCATTGGATTTGGTAAGCGTCTGGATGGTTTTAAGTCCATTGTAGTGCGCCCGCTTTAGTGGCGCTAAAGCCCCTGGTGCTAAAGCCCTGTTAGGTTTAGTTGGTGTAATTGGTGTGTGTGTGTGTGTGTGTGTGCGCATGTGTGCGGCAAGCGGCAACCCCCAGTCAATGGAGGGTCGAATGTAGTTCAACCGTCAAAAACTACTCACTGAGCATCGGGTACAGCTTCCTCTCGTGGATAAAGACGCGAAATCCGCCGGGTTCGTAGCTGCCTTCAGTGAGCAGGTGGTTGAGTCCTGTGGCCTCGTTGAGCAATTCTTTCAGTGATATCGGTTCCTGTATAAGAGTTAACAACATAGCACCATGCTTTTTTGATTAACCAAGGTTGCATTTGAACTTGAACTTTATTGGGCATGTTGCTGCACCAAAAAAGAAGTTTACTTCAGGCTCATGGAAAACTGCTCAGATGCAAAGGGTCTTAGTGGGCGTTGCTCACATGCAAAGAATCAATGGAAGAGCTAGTTTAAGGCTCTATAGTTAAGCCATGGCTTAAGGATTGGTTTCAGAGATGCACTGGCTCAAGGCCCTTTTCATATGGAGTATCTTTATTTCTAAATTTATTCCCTCTTTGTTGCCTCCCCAAAGGAAAGTAGCACCTCTGAGGTTAAATAAATAAATAAAATTAACCTGCTCTTCCGTCTGCCGACTTCTCTTATAGATTCCAGTGCTGAGATTTTTCTGCCTAGCGCTGCCGTCCAAATCCTCGAGTCGTACGGTGTTGTGGTTGTCAGTGAACAGCACCAAGTCAAGTTCGGCCCCCTTGCCGCCCTTTCCCGTGACCAAGTTGTCCTTGTGCACGAAGAACGTGTAACAATTCCAAAAGCGATAATTCTGCCTCAGACTGAAGTTTTTTTGGTGACATTTCATGCTGTTGTAGGAGCAATCCAGAAGAAGGGTGACGTCCAGGACTCCGATATCGCGCGAGTCACCAGAGACCCACAGGATCTGGAACAGCCGGCCGAACACAAGCCGCGCTCGTTCATAAAAGTTCACTTTGCTCTCGTGCCGTCTTCGTTTCCTCTCTTCGACATACCAATTGTCGAAGTAGCCCCATTTATCGCGGATGTACTGGCGAAACTCCGGAGCCAGAGACATCGACTCGGAGGCTGGCTTCAAGTTGCACAAAGTGATGTCTGGAAATTTCACCTGCTCGCTCATTAGTTTCAGCTGGGAAGTCAGTGGATTGCTTAAAAATTCCATCGCAGTAGCGTGCATGTGCGCCAGGCCCAGACACAATGCGACCAGCATCAGAACCAGCCAGAATATCCGGCGAGTCAGCTCCCTGGAATGGAAGATGTGCTGCAAACCGTGTATGGTGCTCCTAGCACCGAATTGCTCCACCGTGGTGTACAGCTTTTGCAGAATTGGCGAGCTGAATTGACGGTTGTCTTCAATATCCGCTGTAGGGTCTAACGCTCTGGGATCAGGCTCAATGCCATTGAGTAGGTCCTGGACAAGTCTTCGTCTGACTTCCCTGATTCTGTCGACTGATGCATCCGCCTGGTGGTTTACCATTGTGCAGGCTTATATTGCCTTGGCTGAAATAGTGAATGCTATAGTGCCTGCTGTGCGGGGAACTACTTAGGGAAACGTGAAGAGAAATTCTCTGCTAACACGCTAGCTTCGTACTTAATTCGCAGGCCATAGACACGGACTATAGACTGAAGATTTCGTATAAATACATCCCAGCTGTGGGAAAAAGTTTCTGAGCTGACTACTCCGCTGATAAAAGTCAAAGTTCAGTAGTTACATTTTTTGTACTCGGGTAGATGATCTTTCACACAGATAGATACGCACTTACACTTAAATACATTTAGTATTTAGATTTACTTACTTAGTAATACTTAGTAAAGAGTATTTAGTAGTCACTGAGTAAATAGGAGGGCTGTCCCAAAAGTAGTATTTCGTTCGTATTTTTTATTATATCTCTCGTTTTGATGATTCAAATAACATCATTTCGCAACTACGCGGGGTGAGGCAGCGTAATAATCCGTACGATGCCGAAACAAATTATTTCAAACTCAGTCCAAACTTGGCGTGGTTGAAAAGTGCATTTTCTGTACAGCTGAAATTGATATCCTGGGTTGCTATGCTACGCCAATTGTACTCATGGTCTAGCAGAGGCATGAATATTTGAATAAATCTGCAATGCTAGACAAAATCAAGGGTGGATAAGGGTGTAAGTTAAACAGAACAGATATAGCAACCAGTGATGGAGAATGCAGAACAATCGATAACTCTGCAGAAAAAGGGGAACAAAAGACTGGAAAGAGAAGCATCTGCATCCGGGATGGTAGGCTGCGTGTACTCAGGAGGTAGCAGATTGGGGTAGGCCAGGGAAAAGCCTCCGAGTTTAGAGCAAGGCAGAGAGATCTCTGTATACGGTTTTCAGTTTTTTTCGACGCATATCTCAATCAAAATTCTCGACCAATTCTTGACAGAATTTCTTGACAGAAATTCTTGACAGAAAACTGCACGAATGCTTCTTCGGACTTTTTTGCTTATTCGGAGTCTGATACACGAGCCACATATTCCCCATACCGGTACATGCAGTACTCCTGCTCTGTCTGAATGTATTGAGGAAAAGTACAATAATTCAACTTTGCAACGAATTGGGTTATTAACTAAGAGTGTTCTTAACACAGCTTAACTTCTCATGGAATGTATTGTACTATAGAAATATTGTATATAGAAATATTATCGCAGTGGTCTTCGCATTTGAGAAACGTGTCATTTACATTTAGAACAAAGCATTTCGCAATGCCTGTTTAGGCATAGAAGACACAGCACACGAAAGAGGAAATTTTACGAATTGGAATATAATGTATTCGCTTGTAATCTCTGCAGACAATTAGGCGCATTTTTTAGGATTAGGTGCATCTTTTAGACAACGAAACTTCTGCAATGTCAAAAGAGACGTTCAATTGTCCAGCTTATCATCGGATCAGTTACAGAAAACCATGCGCACTACTTCAATTCTGCAATACTATATGCATACAACGCTAGCAAGGTATGCACAGACAGGATTTGGCTTTGCCTCCAGCAGAAGCAGCGGCAGATTCATTAGCGAGAACCAAAGTCTCCCAGTCGTCATCATCGTCCAGCTCTCCATTCTCTCTCGCAATCGAATCCAGATCGCAGTCGTGCTGAACTGTCCAATGCGCGACTCGAACTCCGGACTGCAGTCTGTCCACCAGTCGTCGGCAGGCTTGAACGTCTCGACGAAGCTGTCGAGCTATCGCTTCGGACGGGCCGGCAGTGGCAGAAGCTCCTGAGCTTGCAGGCTCGTCAGCAGGTGTGACTTCACCGGGCAGGGCTGCGGCAGCGATGGCGCATCTCTGCCTTGCAGCATTGCCGCTCATCGTCACGTTGAAGAACCTTCGATCAGCTGGTCCGAGACCAGTCTGAACAGGCCTTTTAGGCCCCAGCTCCATCAGTGCGAGAGCTCGCTGCATGTTGTCTCCAGTGGACTCGGCCAGCTGCAGCAGAGTTGCAAATCTCGCCTCCCAGTCGCGCCAAGCGGACGACTCGCCATCTCCAACGGCATCGCTGCTTTGAGCCCGGCGCTGCTGCAGCTGCTGCTGGGCTTGCACTGTTGGCAGGGCATTGTCCGCTGTGACAGTCAGGGCTACGAGCAGGCGAGACCAGACCTCTGCCACCTGTTCAGTGAATTAAAGTTGCTAAAATTTATGTGAACTGTATCCTAACGCGTGCTGTAGGATATAAGGTAGTGCGCTTTCACTGCATCCAGATTTACTGACATTTCACTGACTTCTGAGCACATTTAAATGCGCCAATACTGTACGCAGGTACGTACTCATACACACGCTCACACATTATGTACAGCGGACCTGACATTCTAATCTCTGTGTGCCTTGGGGGGTTGGCCTGCGTTGGCCCCAGCTCTCTAGTGACAATCTTGCAGCCAGGGACTTCTCAATACTCGGGACGGGAAACTACCTACAGAAGTTGGAGGCTGATCTTTTAATATACTTTTTTGCGATTGAATTCGTCCAAACTGCAAAACCTTTCGTCCACAAATGCTTTATTAATGGGAGCTAAATTTAGATCATACCATAGACAACTGTGTTCACGCAAAACGGTTCATCCAGTTTGTAAAACATTTCGTCTAAACCCTTCGTCCAAAGAACAAGCAGCTGTCTTTCTCTTGATCCCAAGGATATCGGCCAGTTGTTTCCAATCGCGGCCTTCTTCAACAGCCAAGGCTAATCGCCTGCGGTCTTCGTTTGACACTGGATGGTAGGGGCCTCGGTTCATCTTCGACTGTTTTGCCGGGTTCAGAATGGAAGATATGCGTTGCTGTAGCTGTAGTGGTAGCAAAAGCGAACTGTCAATTGGGTGTTAACTATGGTAGGAACAGTACACTCGGTCTCTAGTCTAGGGGACGAAATGTTTTACAAACTGGATGAACCGTTTTGCGCGAACACAGTTGTCTATGGTATGATCTAAATTTAGCTCCCATTAAGAAAGCATTTGTGGACGAAAGGTTTTGCAGTTTGGACGAATTCAATCGCAAAAAAGTATAATAACTTAGTCCTCGAAAAGCATTACTTACGAGCGTAGATAGGTTTTACCTTGTAGACAGTGACTTTGCGTCTGTGGTAGAAACCTATTGAAACTATGCTTTTTCATGGACTAAGTTATTAATAAATTGGCCTCCAATTCTTGCCGTTTCCCGTCTCTAGTCATTGAGTAGTCCATGCTTGCAGCCTCCCAGCATAAAGAGATACAATACAAGACATGGTTACCATTTGGAGACATTTTCTCATTCACCTGTTGAGAAGCGCCTCGAATGTTGGCTTCAGATCCGCTTTGCAGACTACTGCTTATGTACCTAGTGAGCAGTTTGCACTGAGCAAGCCATTTGCTCAGCTGGCGCAATTGGCTAGACAGTTGCTCTGCTGTGATGCTTGGACTCACTGAAGTCATTTGTTGTCCGACGCTAGCAAATTACCTAGTGATTTCGTGGAAAATTTATTCCAAAATAAGGCATTGTTTCTTTTAAAATTGGATAGCCAAAATTGGGAGCTGTGGTAGCTATATCTAGCTTCATTTGAAAGACACAGATGTATGGCGAACGAATGGCGACGTTCGGGGGTGGAGGTAGTTTGAGACATTGCGGGGGGGGGGAAGAGATGGAACGAAGAATAGGAAATGAGAGAGCCGGAGATTGGCTTCAGACAGAGGGGAGGTGGGCACTCTAGCAACTAATAGTTATGCTACGGGTCGGGTTTCTCTCACCTGAGCGTACAGCATAGCCCAGTCACATCATAGGGGAAACACAAGCATTGGTCTACGTCTCTCCCCAAGCCAAAGCAGACTGCATGGTCCTGCCTGCCAACCCCACTGCAGCTCAGTCTGGCTAGCGATGCGGGGAGGGTCAGAGAGGACTTTTACGAGCTAACGGGCTTGAAATGGGTGGAAACCGATTGACGCGGAAAGGGGGGGGGCGACTATAGGAAATTGGGAGTTGGAGTGTTCTGCGAGCTTGGCTAACAGGATGAATGACAACGAGAGAGAGGCTGGGACTGGTAGTTAAGCGGCTGTTAAAGTGCACGTAATGGCGATAGGACTTGATCGAGCAAGTAAAACATGCTTGGATAACAGAGATGAGGACTGAGCAAATGTGAATTAGTTTAGCGGTAAATTTGTTGAATAAAGTTGGCTATCTTATATGCAAGGCAAGCAAAGCAATGCATGGGATCAGGGGCGCGTCATGGATTTTATGGTGGGAGGGGACAAGGCCAAGAATTTTACATGCACAATGTTTTGAGAATTGGTGTTGTAATAGCACTCATTTTGGCGCCGCAAACACCCATTTTGGAACCGCAGGCTCTGATTTTGGCGCCGCAGGCACTCATTTTGGCGCCGCAGGCACTCATTTTGGCGCCGCAGGCACTCATTTTCGTTCTACAAGCACTCATTTTGGCACTGCATTTTGGCACCGCAGGCACTCAATTTGGCACCGCAGTCACTCATTTTGGTGCCGCAGGCACTCATTTTGGCGCCGCAGGTACTCATTTTGGCGCCGCAGGCACTCATTTTCGCTCTACAAGCACTCATTTTGGCACTGCATTTTGGCACCGCAGGCACTCAATTTGGCGCCGCAGGTACTCATTTTGGCGCCGCAGGCACTCATTTTCGCTCTACAAGCACTCATTTTGGCACTGCATTTTGGCACCGCAGGCACTCATTTTGGCGCCGCAGGTACTCATTTTGGCGCCGCAGGCACTCATTTTCTCTCTACAAGCACTCATTTTTGCACTGCATTTTGGCACCGCAGGCACTCAATTTGGCGCCGCAGGCACTCATTTTGGCGCCGCAGGCACTCATTTTCTCTCTACAAGCACTCATTTTTGCACTGCATTTTGGCACCGCAGGCACTCAATTTGGCGCCGCAGTCACTCATTTTGGCGCCGCAGGCACTCATTTTGGCGCCGCGGGCACTCATTTTGGCGCCGCAGGCACTCATTTTGGCGCCGCAGGCACTCATTTTGGCGCCGCAGGCACTCATTTTCGCTCTACAAGCACTCATTTTGGCACTGCATTTTGGCACCGCAGGCACTCAATTTGGCACCGCAGTCACTCATTTTGGCGCCGCAGGCACTCAATATGGCGCCAGAGGCACTCATTTTGGCGCTAGAGGCAGGTACTGATTTTGGCGCTGAAGTCGCTACATACTGGCGCCCTGAAGCAAAATTATTGATTTCCATAATGGATCCCAAGGTTGGGCGGGGGGGGCATAGTATTGGCATGTCCAATTATAGCTTTTACTCGGGAGGGGGGAGACAGATCCCCCCTGTACCCCAGGTGGCGACGCCCCTGCATGGGATCTAGCTATGTGTAAGCCGGCTTTGGGAAAAAAACAACTTTTCGGGATCATAAATGCAGTCACTAAGCGCTTTGATGGAAACATGAAACGGTTTAAAAGAGACGAACGGGTAGGAGTCTCACTGCTGTACAAGCATAACAACCTCTTGTCAATCATTGATCGACAATAAAGCTGCATTACAGTCAAAACCTTTTGCATTACCATGTCCATCTAATGTAAATTGTTCCGTTTCTATGGCAACTATTCTGATCGGATTTCAATCGGAGTTAGAGTGCGCCTCAGGGTCCTGCCAGTGCAAGCACGGATCATCAGCTCGTCCTCATTTGAGCAAGCTATCGAAATTTAAATTACATACGAGTTTTAGCTGAAATAATACCGTTTAAATTCCGTTAGTTCTGCCCTCCGAGGATAAAACTCTGCAAAAAGGGGATAATCTCTTCAGATTTAATTGAATCTCTTCAGACACATCGACTAGAATCTGTTGCAGGTGCCTTGGGGATTAGCGGAAGCAAATCGATCTAATGGATCGGCTACTCAAAATATTAGTTTTTGGTGGTAACTCCTGCAAATGGGCAAGGGTAAATCAGGATTTCTGCAATTTGCTTTTAGTTACTTACTTTTAGCAGAAAAGAATTTTTTATGAAAATCTCCAGTCGCTCATTTTGCCTACTTTAAGTAGCATATAATATATTTGATAAAAACATTCCTGCATCTGCACTAACGCACTAACCGGTTAACAGTAGAAAGACCACGCTATTTTTCCCCATGGGTAAGATTTGATAATTTAATAAAATACTGTTTTTGTGTTCAGTACACAAATTGACAAGCGAGAAAAGAAATTCTCAAGAAATTGTTCCACTGCTAAATGAGTGCCAACACCTGTGGCTGCAGCGGCAGCAGCCAAAGACGCTCTGGCCGCTCAGCTCGGGCAATTGACCAAAGAGCTGCATAAAAAGCGACGGCTTTCAGAAAGAAGCGAAGGACACGCAGCGGCAGCCACCGCAGCCTCCGCCGATGCGGCCACTTCAAAATCTGATCAGGAGAATGACGCAATCGATCCAGTAACTGATGACGTCATGATCCCAATGGACACCAGCGGCGATTTGTTTGAAATCAAATGCGCCAATAATGATGTCACCATTCAGGATAAAACTAGCCCCGGATTCCAGGCTACAGTGCCTGTTAGTTACCATGGCAATGGACAGGCTGAGCTAAATTGTTCATTTACATTTAGAAATTGTTCTAAATTTACATTTAGAACAAAGCATTTCGCAATGCCTGTTTAGGCATAGAAGACACAGCACACGAAAGAGGAAATTTTACGAATTGGAATATAATGTATTCGCTTGTAATCTCTGCAGACAATTAGGCGCATTTTTTAGGATTAGGTGCATCTTTTAGACAACGAAACTTCTGCAATGTCAAAAGAGACGTTCAATTGTCCAGCTTATCATCGGATCAGTTACAGAAAACCATGCGCACTACTTCAATTCTGCAATACTATATGCATACAACGCTAGCAAGGTATGCACAGACAGGATTTGGCTTTGCCTCCAGCAGAAGCAGCGGCAGATTCATTAGCGAGAACCAAAGTCTCCCAGTCGTCATCATCGTCCAGCTCTCCATTCTCTCTCGCAATCGAATCCAGATCGCAGTCGTGCTGAACTGTCCAATGCGCGACTCGAACTCCGGACTGCAGTCTGTCCACCAGTCGTCGGCAGGCTTGAACGTCTCGACGAAGCTGTCGAGCTATCGCTTCGGACGGGCCGGCAGTGGCAGAAGCTCCTGAGCTTGCAGGCTCGTCAGCAGGTGTGACTTCACCGGGCAGGGCTGCGGCAGCGATGGCGCATCTCTGCCTTGCAGCATTGCCGCTCATCGTCACGTTGAAGAACCTTCGATCAGCTGGTCCGAGACCAGTCTGAACAGGCCTTTTAGGCCCCAGCTCCATCAGTGCGAGAGCTCGCTGCATGTTGTCTCCAGTGGACTCGGCCAGCTGCAGCAGAGTTGCAAATCTCGCCTCCCAGTCGCGCCAAGCGGACGACTCGCCATCTCCAACGGCATCGCTGCTTTGAGCCCGGCGCTGCTGCAGCTGCTGCTGGGCTTGCACTGTTGGCAGGGCATTGTCCGCTGTGACAGTCAGGGCTACGAGCAGGCGAGACCAGACCTCTGCCACCTGTTCAGTGAATTAAAGTTGCTAAAATTTATGTGAACTGTATCCTAACGCGTGCTGTAGGATATAAGGTAGTGCGCTTTCACTGCATCCAGATTTACTGACATTTCACTGACTTCTGAGCACATTTAAATGCGCCAATACTGTACGCAGGTACGTACTCATACACACGCTCACACATTATGTACAGCGGACCTGACATTCTAATCTCTGTGTGCCTTGGGGGGTTGGCCTGCGTTGGCCCCAGCTCTCTAGTGACAATCTTGCAGCCAGGGACTTCTCAATACTCGGGACGGGAAACTACCTACAGAAGTTGGAGGCTGATCTTTTAATATACTTTTTTGCGATTGAATTCGTCCAAACTGCAAAACCTTTCGTCCACAAATGCTTTATTAATGGGAGCTAAATTTAGATCATACCATAGACAACTGTGTTCACGCAAAACGGTTCATCCAGTTTGTAAAACATTTCGTCTAAACCCTTCGTCCAAAGAACAAGCAGCTGTCTTTCTCTTGATCCCAAGGATATCGGCCAGTTGTTTCCAATCGCGGCCTTCTTCAACAGCCAAGGCTAATCGCCTGCGGTCTTCGTTTGACACTGGATGGTAGGGGCCTCGGTTCATCTTCGACTGTTTTGCCGGGTTCAGAATGGAAGATATGCGTTGCTGTAGCTGTAGTGGTAGCAAAAGCGAACTGTCAATTGGGTGTTAACTATGGTAGGAACAGTACACTCGGTCTCTAGTCTAGGGGACGAAATGTTTTACAAACTGGATGAACCGTTTTGCGCGAACACAGTTGTCTATGGTATGATCTAAATTTAGCTCCCATTAAGAAAGCATTTGTGGACGAAAGGTTTTGCAGTTTGGACGAATTCAATCGCAAAAAAGTATAATAACTTAATCCTCGAAAAGCATTACTTACGAGCGTAGATAGGTTTTACCTTGTAGACAGTGACTTTGCGTCTGTGGTAGAAACCTATTGAAACTATGCTTTTTCATGGACTAAGTTATTAATAAATTGGCCTCCAATTCTTGCCGTTTCCCGTCTCTAGTCATTGAGTAGTCCATGCTTGCAGCCTCCCAGCATAAAGAGATACAATACAAGACATGGTTACCATTTGGAGACATTTTCTCATTCACCTGTTGAGAAGCGCCTCGAATGTTGGCTTCAGATCCGCTTTGCAGACTACTGCTTATGTACCTAGTGAGCAGTTTGCACTGAGCAAGCCATTTGCTCAGCTGGCGCAATTGGCTAGACAGTTGCTCTGCTGTGATGCTTGGACTCACTGAAGTCATTTGTTGTCCGACGCTAGCAAATTACCTAGTGATTTCGTGGAAAATTTATTCCAAAATAAGGCATTGTTTCTTTTAAAATTGGATAGCCAAAATTGGGAGCTGTGGTAGCTATATCTAGCTTCATTTGAAAGACACAGATGTATGGCGAACGAATGGCGACGTTCGGGGGTGGAGGTAGTTTGAGACATTGCGGGGGGGGGAAGAGATGGAACGAAGAATAGGAAATGAGAGAGCCGGAGATTGGCTTCAGACAGAGGGGAGGTGGGCACTCTAGCAACTAATAGTTATGCTACGGGTCGGGTTTCTCTCACCTGAGCGTACAGCATAGCCCAGTCACATCATAGGGGAAACACAAGCATTGGTCTACGTCTCTCCCCAAGCCAAAGCAGACTGCATGGTCCTGCCTGCCAACCCCACTGCAGCTCAGTCTGGCTAGCGATGCGGGGAGGGTCAGAGAGGACTTTTACGAGCTAACGGGCTTGAAATGGGTGGAAACCGATTGACGCGGAAAGGGGGGGGGCGACTATAGGAAATTGGGAGTTGGAGTGTTCTGCGAGCTTGGCTAACAGGATGAATGACAACGAGAGAGAGGCTGGGACTGGTAGTTAAGCGGCTGTTAAAGTGCACGTAATGGCGATAGGACTTGATCGAGCAAGTAAAACATGCTTGGATAACAGAGATGAGGACTGAGCAAATGTGAATTAGTTTAGCGGTAAATTTGTTGAATAAAGTTGGCTATCTTATATGCAAGGCAAGCAAAGCAATGCATGGGATCAGGGGCGCGTCATGGATTTTATGGTGGGAGGGGACAAGGCCAAGAATTTTACATGCACAATGTTTTGAGAATTGGTGTTGTAATAGCACTCATTTTGGCGCCGCAAACACCCATTTTGGAACCGCAGGCTCTGATTTTGGCGCCGCAGGCACTCATTTTGGCGCCGCAGGCACTCATTTTGGCGCCGCAGGCACTCATTTTCGTTCTACAAGCACTCATTTTGGCACTGCATTTTGGCACCGCAGGCACTCAATTTGGCACCGCAGTCACTCATTTTGGTGCCGCAGGCACTCATTTTGGCGCCGCAGGTACTCATTTTGGCGCCGCAGGCACTCATTTTCGCTCTACAAGCACTCATTTTGGCACTGCATTTTGGCACCGCAGGCACTCAATTTGGCGCCGCAGGTACTCATTTTGGCGCCGCAGGCACTCATTTTCGCTCTACAAGCACTCATTTTGGCACTGCATTTTGGCACCGCAGGCACTCATTTTGGCGCCGCAGGTACTCATTTTGGCGCCGCAGGCACTCATTTTCTCTCTACAAGCACTCATTTTTGCACTGCATTTTGGCACCGCAGGCACTCAATTTGGCGCCGCAGGCACTCATTTTGGCGCCGCAGGCACTCATTTTCTCTCTACAAGCACTCATTTTTGCACTGCATTTTGGCACCGCAGGCACTCAATTTGGCGCCGCAGTCACTCATTTTGGCGCCGCAGGCACTCATTTTGGCGCCGCGGGCACTCATTTTGGCGCCGCAGGCACTCATTTTGGCGCCGCAGGCACTCATTTTGGCGCCGCAGGCACTCATTTTCGCTCTACAAGCACTCATTTTGGCACTGCATTTTGGCACCGCAGGCACTCAATTTGGCACCGCAGTCACTCATTTTGGCGCCGCAGGCACTCAATATGGCGCCAGAGGCACTCATTTTGGCGCTAGAGGCAGGTACTGATTTTGGCGCTGAAGTCGCTACATACTGGCGCCCTGAAGCAAAATTATTGATTTCCATAATGGATCCCAAGGTTGGGCGGGGGGGGCATAGTATTGGCATGTCCAATTATAGCTTTTACTCGGGAGGGGGGAGACAGATCCCCCTGTACCCCCAGGTGGCGACGCCCCTGCATGGGATCTAGCTATGTGTAAGCCGGCTTTGGGAAAAAAACAACTTTTCGGGATCATAAATGCAGTCACTAAGCGCTTTGATGGAAACATGAAACGGTTTAAAAGAGACGAACGGGTAGGAGTCTCACTGCTGTACAAGCATAACAACCTCTTGTCAATCATTGATCGACAATAAAGCTGCATTACAGTCAAAACCTTTTGCATTACCATGTCCATCTAATGTAAATTGTTCCGTTTCTATGGCAACTATTCTGATCGGATTTCAATCGGAGTTAGAGTGCGCCTCAGGGTCCTGCCAGTGCAAGCACGGATCATCAGCTCGTCCTCATTTGAGCAAGCTATCGAAATTTAAATTACATACGAGTTTTAGCTGAAATAATACCGTTTAAATTCCGTTAGTTCTGCCCTCCGAGGATAAAACTCTGCAAAAAGGGGATAATCTCTTCAGATTTAATTGAATCTCTTCAGACACATCGACTAGAATCTGTTGCAGGTGCCTTGGGGATTAGCGGAAGCAAATCGATCTAATGGATCGGCTACTCAAAATATTAGTTTTTGGTGGTAACTCCTGCAAATGGGCAAGGGTAAATCAGGATTTCTGCAATTTGCTTTTAGTTACTTACTTTTAGCAGAAAAGAATTTTTTATGAAAATCTCCAGTCGCTCATTTTGCCTACTTTAAGTAGCATATAATATATTTGATAAAAACATTCCTGCATCTGCACTAACGCACTAACCGGTTAACAGTAGAAAGACCACGCTATTTTTCCCCATGGGTAAGATTTGATAATTTAATAAAATACTGTTTTTGTGTTCAGTACACAAATTGACAAGCGAGAAAAGAAATTCTCAAGAAATTGTTCCACTGCTAAATGAGTGCCAACACCTGTGGCTGCAGCGGCAGCAGCCAAAGACGCTCTGGCCGCTCAGCTCGGGCAATTGACCAAAGAGCTGCATAAAAAGCGACGGCTTTCAGAAAGAAGCGAAGGACACGCAGCGGCAGCCACCGCAGCCTCCGCCGATGCGGCCACTTCAAAATCTGATCAGGAGAATGACGCAATCGATCCAGTAACTGATGACGTCATGATCCCAATGGACACCAGCGGCGATTTGTTTGAAATCAAATGCGCCAATAATGATGTCACCATTCAGGATAAAACTAGCCCCGGATTCCAGGCTACAGTGCCTGTTAGTTACCATGGCAATGGACAGGCTGAGCCTGTCGACATTGATGCAGAATCCTGTTTCGCCTGTTCTTAGAAGAACTATCAGCGATTACCGGAGCAATAGCTAGAGTGCATTGAGGCACCGCTAGAGGGAGAAGGCTTAAGCGAAACCGCAGTTTGGCGCAGGGTACCCATTGTTGATACGAGGCCTCCGATTGGTCCTGACTGCAGATACCGGCCGGAAACACTTCATCGGAAGTACAAGAAGAACCAGGACCAGAACTGCAAAAGAATCAAGGATCCTGATCTAGCGATCAACTGAGGCCAGTGACGAGAAAAACTGAAGAGATCTCTCATCTGAAGTCAAGGTAAACAGTACTTTGACTTGATAACTGAATTGCCTAACAATCGCTAGAAGTGATTGTTCCTTGATTACAAAGAAGGTCTGGTAATAAGGAACACATCATAAGCTACCAGCCTCCCAGATCCCCAGATTAAGCTACCAGCCTCTCAGATCCCCAGATTAAGCTACCAGCCTCTCAGATCCCCAGATTAAGCTACCAGCGATAATCAAAATTTATAGCGACGCGTCTCGCACGAAACTGTGCATCTTCAAGCTAGGTATATTTTGAGCGAAAAACGAGTGAGAACGGCAATAAATACAATTTTTTTGGGTTATAGATTAAGCTACCACAATACCAGATCCCCATATTAAGCTACCAGCCTCCCAGATCCCACAGATTAAGCTGCTAGCCTCCCAGATCCCCAGATTAAGCTACCACAATACCAGATCCCCATATTAAGCTACCAGCCTCCCAGATCCCACAGATTAAGCTGCTAGCCTCCCAGATCCCCAGATTAAGCTACCACAATACCAGATCCCCATATTAAGCTACCAGCCTCCCAGATCCCCAGATTAAGCTACCAGCCTCCCAGATCCCACAAATTAAGCTGCCAGCCTCCCAGATCCCCAGATTAAGCTACCACAATACCAGATCCCCATATTAAGCTACCAGCCTCCCAGATCCCCAGATTAAGCTACCAGCCTCTCAGATCCCCAATTTAAGCTACCACAATACCAGATCCCCAGATTAAGCTACCACAATACCAGATCCCCAGATTAAGCAACAACAATACCAGATCCCCATATTAAGCTACCACAATACCAGATCCCCATATTAAGCTACCACAATACCAGATCCCCATATTAAGCAACAACAATACCAGATCCCCAGATTAAGCAACAACAATACCAGATCCCCAGCTTAAGCAACAACAATACCAGATCCTCAGCTTAAGCAAAAACAATACCAGATCCCCAGCTTAAGCAACAACAATACCAGATCCCCAGCTTAAGCAACAACAATACCAGATCCCCAGCTTAAGCAACAACAATACCAGATCCCCATATTAAGCTACCACAATACAGGATCCCCAGATTATTCTTCCATAATTAACAATCCACCATTTGCGCCACCCATCCGCAGACGCTCTTCCCTGGTTAGGTGGCAGCAGCGGGGATTTTATCCCAACAGCTTCTACGGTCATCTCTTAATCCTCAAGCGGACTCAGCTGGCTCGTGGGCGATGGAGAGGCGGTGCTGCTGGATGCGAGCTGCTGCTTCGTTGAGCTAAGGCTGCTGAACTGCCAGATCAGCTGTGCGGTGTCGAGCAGAGCCGCTGGCATCCAAGGCGATCCCAGCAGGCACTGCCAGATCAGCTGTGCGGTGTCGAGCAGAGCCGGTGGCATCCAAGGCGATCCCAGCAGGCACTGCCAGATCAGCGGTGTGGTGTCGAGCAGAGCCGGTGGCATCCAAGGCGATCCCAGCAGGCACAGAGGTGTAAAAATTGCGGGATTCGTGTCCAGCACTGCCTGGCTGTGCTGCCGCTGCCATCAAATCCACTGCTGCCTGACTGCCCCAGCTGAAGTCCAGTCAGTGCCGGACACAGTTATTAATATTTATTGCTAAGAATTCAGCAGTGAGCAGCACATTGCTGACTGCTGTCTGATTTGGTGCGAGTTCAGACTCAAGGACCGATTGTTGCTATGCCAATTGCTGTCGGCTGACAACTGCGAAGTCTTGTTGCTATGCTCAAAAAATCAGTACTGATCATAAATCATTACCGTCTGGCACCTGTGTGATCAGCCGGTTCCGCTTGAGCCGCCAGGCTGAGCCGCTGAATCGGTGGGCAGAAGTGGTTTGTCTCAGACCCGGCCGACTCTTGGCTATAGACAGCGGCAGGCTGCATCAGTTGGAGTACGGCAGCTGGGGCTTCCAGTCCGCCTGTCTGTCCGATTGCTGCAGCTGGAGACAGGCGTCTCAGCTCAATCGGTTGCTGGTGAACCATTGCCCGATGCACCTATCCCACTGAGGCGATACTTACCGAGACATTCGGCGAAGACATCCGAAAACTGACGGACCAGCTCAGTTGCCATATCGTTAGGTGCTGCGATCAACGAGTTGACGGGTGCTGTCAAGCGAGGCCAGTCTAGGCGGATGACGGTTAGCCAGTTGCGTCCCAGGAGTCGAGCGCTGCCTTCAGACACCACGAGTAGCGGCAGAGAAGCTACCTGCCCTTCGTAAGTGACCTTCACAGTTACTTCTCCGATCGGAGAGAACTCCTGGTCCGTGTAGGTTCGCAGAGTCGTCTTGGACGGATGCAGTCGCAGATGAGACAGATGGCTATCATAGAATGCCTTGGGAACGAGACTTACAGCAGATCATGTGTCCAGCTAAAAATGAGATTGCGCTTCCTCGACTTGTAGAGGCACCAGAATCGGGGACTTGGAAGTCATTGAGACATGAAATATTGGCTCTTCCTCGTAGTTTTCCTCGTCGTACTGAGACCCGGTTTCATTCTCCTCCAGGAGTTTCACAGATTTTGCTGACCTGCAAACCTTCTTAATGTGGCCAACCTCCCCGCAAGCATGGCATTTCGAATTACGGAATTTACAGTTCTGACGCGAATGTGGACCTCCACAGCTGTCGCAGGTGCCTGGCTTGGATGCTGATCCAGCGGGACCAGAGTGTTGGCTGATGTTGTACTGTGCTCTCGGGCGCGCCACTGATGGATTCGCGCTGACTCGATTGGTTGCTGAAGTGTGCGCCATCTCGCTTGAAGATTTGTGAGCAGCTTCGAGGTCCAAGGCCAGTTTGATCAGCCCAGCGTACGAATGATCCAAACTCTCGAGTAGCTTAAAGCGGAAAGTGTCGCTTCTCATTCTCACCAATGGCAGTAAGAAAGATAGCACGCTTGGCCTCGGCAGTCTCAACTTTGTTGCAAATACTCAGCAACGGTCAAAAGTTCCACCCTTCAAGCGAGATTATTTCTTTCATTCATTGCGAGTGACGCAACTTTCGCACGTGCAAAGCTTATTGCCTCTTGGGGGGGGGGCTTGAGTCTGCTTAATGGTCCAGGATTACTCGTACAACGCGCCGTCACACCAAGCCGGTGATGTTAGTCAACCGAAAGAACAGCTACAGCTGCGCACTCGCGCTGGCCTTCCCGCTCTCCAGACATGAGTCCCATCGAGCATGTCTGGGACCTCCTAAAACACAGCATTCGGAAAGGAATCCACCACACAATGTTTCGGAGCTGCGTCATGCCATTGGAAATGCTTGGCAACAGCTTCCCAAGGACTTTCTGCGCCGCCTTATCCTGGGGATGCCCCGCAGAGTCGCAACACTTCTGCGTGTGAGGGAGTCCCAGACTCGTTACGAGCGTATTAATCATCGCGATTCTAACTGAATTTTGCATAAAAAAAACGTTTATTATTGATTCAATCAGCTTTCCCTTCCTCGCGGCGGCTTAGTTACGTAACTTGAGGGTTGAATTGCGAGTGAGAATTTGTCGCAATAAGTGAGAAAATTTTCATCTCGCTTGGTGGGTGGAACTTTTGAATGTTGCTGAGTATATGAAATATTGGTTCATGCGCTCAGTGTAGATTTCAAGGTCTGATTCAGCAGAAAGTTCTGGAATTTGGCCAAAAGTCCGCATCATCATTGTGATGAATTGAAATTAAGACGAAGCGATTGAATTGGCTTGAGCCGCAAGTCGTATACAGCGTTTCTAAACTCACGCGTTGTCCCTCTATATTGTATTATTGAACTGAGTAGACAAACGATGTACCTTGCGAAGAAGTACTGTACGTATTATAGTAAACGATCAGCTCAGTGAAGGGGAGGGTCTAGAATGGTAAGCTAAAATTTAGCAGCCAAACGCACAAGGCGGTACAGTTCAAAGGTATAAGATAGTCAATTCACAGAAATCAGTAAATTTGATGATAATGTAACTCCATTTTTAAAACAAGACGAATCAAACTTTCACTATCAGACCCATTCGCCGTTCTGCTTCACTGTGATTATGAACATTTCCGCACTGCCAACACCGAAAGCACCGTTCAAAAAATGGAAAGCAGCGATTGTAATGGCATTCTTTCTTTTAATTGGCTATGCCAGTTTTGTACTCTTACTGCCTTCGACTTCGTCTACCTTCACCTTCCTGATCGACTGGAGTTCCATCAAAGCAAGGGATTTACGAACGTCGTCAACCGTTTGCGCCAACGAGAGTTGCCGTCGGTGCAATAAGCGCATGGCTTCCCGCGATGGCTTCCCGATACCGAAAATTCGGCACATCCTCTGGCGCAGTGACTCCGTCTCGAAATACTTTGCAGAGCACCTGAAATCCTGGCAAAGAATTCATTCCGACTGGACCTACGTGCTGTGGCGCGACCAGGACCTGAAGCCATTCGTGGCGGCGAACTTCTCCGAACTGCTGGACAAGTTCAGGTCACTGAAGAAGAAAATCATGAAAATTGACATGATTCGCTACATGCTGCTTTTCAGGGTTTGACCATTGTTTTTAATTAAAAAACGCTAAAAAAATCTTGCTAATCGCGATCTTAACGAAAGATTATTGCAAAGAATTAAAAAAGCTTCAATGTCAGAGCAAACAACCTTTCCAATCGCGCAGCTCGGCGGCACCTACGCGGACCTGAACTACAGCCTGACGCGAAACCTGGACGAGTTTCGTCGCTTCTACGCAGTGGTCACTCGCGAGCCGGAGCCGCACTCGCTGCAGTTGTTCGGGCCTCACTTGGCCAGTCCCGCCTTCCTCATGTCGGCACCAGGGCACAAGTTCTACAGGTTCGTGCTCGACCAGCTGTCTCTCATTCAGCCGGATTCGGACGTTCTCGACTTTGGTCGACCAGTTGGACTGACGAGAATCTTGGAGCGGTACGAGGCCAAGCATCCGCTGACAAACGACTCGATGGAAACGCTGTACATGCCGCCATCGTTCAGCTTCTATCCGTACGAGAACAACTCTTTGAGCGGCGTTTCTGAGGTTTTTCGAAACTTCCGACTATATATGATGGGTGATTGCTGCAGGAATCTGAACGACACCAAAGACCCCAGCATGCAGCTTCTCAGAACGGTGAAGAACCTGACGCAGCTGTGCTCAAACATCACCAATTACAACCCGGTCACTGACTCGTCACCAACTGTGTACGCCGTTCACGACATGCGGAAGAGCGGCTCGAGCTGGGTTGGAGTTCCGGGACAGGAGTACTTCTCTGAACAGAAGATCAATTTTGCTCAAGTCGTGAAAGGCATTGTTTTTGGTTCTAACTTTATTGGAGTTTAACAACTGTTGATTCGTTAGCATTGGTTTCAGCTGCACTTAAGCCGGATTATTTCTTGACAGAATAAACTAATGAAGCAGAGAATGTATTATAATATTATAATGTAAATCATAAATGACGTCATACACATGAAGTCCTAAAATGATCATAAATCTTATAGACCCGGAAACTTTTCTTTTTATTAGAAAGTACGTACATGCATAGTTAAGCCAAGGATCATGAGTAGTTATGGACTGGACTTCTAGTCTAGGAGTCCTTGATTTAAGAATGACCATGAGTTTTCAAATTGTCACTCAAACTACCAAAGCTGGACGGCGAGTACTCAAATAACGCTCTCTTGAACTTTCAATTCGAAAGCTCATCTTGCGCAGCGCATCTGAAGGCTGCGTACGGCTGTTCAGTCCAAGGACTGGGGGGTCGCCACACACACCCTCAATTTATACCCCAGAGAGTTAAGTGTGTCTTGCTCAAGGAAGGACACAAATTGTTCCGAGTTGGGTCGAGAATCGAAGCCCCGACCTTCAGTTATGTATCCAACGGTACAACCGCTTAGGCTAAACCCCTGAGAGAGAGAAGTACCCGCTTTAATATTGATATGAAGTTGAAATGGAGAGATTCACGGGTGTCGTATTTAAAATAACTTTTGAAATGAGTTTTCATATTTTATTGAAATATCATGTTGCCAAAATACGAGAGGCGCTCATAAATAAATTCTGGCACGTTTAATCCGAGATAAAAAACATAAATATAGTTGCAGACTTTACGGAAACAACACTACTTATTTTTACAGCATACGAGCGTATCCATATCAGACATATATTTCAACTGTTTAGTATTGCATCGATCAATGTCCTATTGAGCAGTTCCACTTAAAACACTGTACAATTATCTGTGTTTATGTTACATCAAATAAAGTTATAAAAACCCAAATATATTAATAATTAGGCCAGTGTACGTACTACACTAACTATTCGACAAAAGTCGGTCTTTGTACATGCAACTTGTAAACTCGAATTTGACAATTTTTTCTCTCCATCAGCTTTTTTGCAAGGACAGGAAATCTCGTTTCTTGGAAAATTTTTGAAGGCAGGTGTTCTCCAAAGAAATACACTACAGAGATAGGGAGTTTTCCTTTTTTCAGCAAAAATACTGTTATTGCTTTTGATAGGAGGCGGATCCAGTGTTCATCTTTTTGATATGTTGTGCCTTTCTTATTGCTCTATCGATATTCATAGAGCTTTTCGTTCAGAAAATTAGGATTCTATGTTAATTTTTTATTTTACCTTCGTCGTCCTTGCTTTTTTTCGAATTTTGTTGTCAAATTCAATTCTTCTTAGTAAAGTTATTGTAAAAATTGAGCACGAGAACTGACTTTATAGTTGAGCCTTTTTAGTTTCAATTTGTTTTGATGAGATCAACGTGTTTCCAAATTGAAAACTATTGATCCTGAAAGTCTTCACCAGCATGTTCTTCACAGTCTCGCCCTTCGTCCTCCTCATCATCTTCCTCCAGGTAGTCGAGCACCTGGTCGTCGCTGCAGCAGCTGCTGCCGTCATCTTCCGAGTACGCCGAATACAGCGATGCAGACGATGAGGTCGGAGTTGAAGTCGACATCGGCGCAGCGTCGAACGCTCCAGCACCTTCGAAAGCTGACTCAGAGGCGCCGCCCATCAGTGTTGGCGAGTTGCTCCTTGACCTCTGCAGATCTCCCGCGGAGTAGAAGTGGTCGTCGTCGTCCGCTCTGGCCAGCTGCTGCTGCTGCTGCAGGGAGGCAGCCGCCGCTGTCGCGGTAGCGTCACCACTGGACGCTTGAACTTCGTAGTCAACAGACTGGTTGTAGAGAATCTCTGAGGGGAGGAAGTTATCAATTAAGTGGGTGCATGTTTTGGAGTCTGTTTACTACATTTTACATTGGTGACAAAGCGAAATCATCTATTTTTCATTATTGTGATCTTTTGCATAATTTTATAAATGAAAAGTTTCTCCATGTATGGCATGTCCCTTATGTACGATAGCTTGTCCCATCGGTAGATCATCTAATTGATAGCCTGTCCCATCGGTAGCTCATCTAATGGATAGCCTGTCCCATCGGTAGCTCATCTAATGGATAGCCTGTCCCATCGGTAACTCATCTAACGGATAGCCGGTCCCATCGATAACTCATCTAATGGATAGCCTGTCCCATCGATAGCCTGTCCCATCGATAGTCTGTCCCATCGATAGCCTGTCCCATCGATAGCCTGTCCCATCGATAGTCTGTCCCATCGATAGTCTGTCCCATCGATAGCCTGTCCCATCGATAGCCTGTCCCATCGATAGCCTGTCCCATCGATAGCCTGTTCCATCGGTAGCTCATCTAATGGATAGCCTGTCCCATCGATAGCCTGTCCCATCGATAGCCTGTCCCATCGATAGCCTGTCCCATCGGTAGCTCATCTAATGGATAGCCTGTCCCATCGATAGCCTGTCCCATCGATAGCCTGTCCCATCGGTATTAGTCTTTCACCAATAGGCAAATCACTACCATATTCTCGGTTGGACTGCTCACCGCGATTCCTAGTCGGATCCTCCCTGCCAAGGTCTCCGTGATCGTAGTAGCCCACACCCGTAGCTGCGCCCAGATTCTCCACCTCATCTCGGTGGCTCTCTTGTCTCAGCCGTTCGATTCGCTTCTCTACCAGCGGGTCCAGCCGATTGGGAGCGCCAGCAAAGTCGGTGAAGTCCCCGAGTTCATTATAATCGGCTTCGCTGCCATCGAGCGAGTTCGATTTCGGATCTCTGTTCAGTGGATTTCGATGAGCAGTTTTGTTTGTTTTACTTGCATGACTTCAAGATTCGCAATAGTGTTTTCTAACGGTTTTCGTTGCTTTTTTAATGAAGTACGTTACAAAGGGTGTCCCAATGCAATGTCCCCTTGGTGCTGGCGTTTCTTGGTGCTGGCGCCCCTTGGTGCTGGCGCCCCTTGGTGCTGGCGCCCCTTGGTGCTGGCGCCCCTTGGTGCTGGCGCCCCTTGGTGCTGGCGCCCCTTGGTGCTGGCGCCCCTTGGTGCTGGCGCCCCTTGGTGCTGGCGCCCCTTGGTGCTGGCGCCCCTTGGTGCTGGCGCCCTTGGTGCTGGCGCCCCTTGGTGCTGGCGCCCCTTGGTGCTGGCGCCCCTTGGTGCTGGCGCCCCTTGGTGCTGGCGCCCCTTGGTGCTGGCGCCCCTTGGTGCTGGCGCCCCTTGGTGCTGGCGCCCCTTGGTGCTGGCGCCCCTTGGTGCTGGCGCCCCTTGGTGCTGGCGCCCCTTGGTGCTGGCGCCCCTTGGTGCTGGCGCCCCTTGGTGCTGGCGCCCCTTGGTGCTGGCGCCCCAAGGTGCTGGTGCCCCTTGGTGCTAGCGCCCCTTGGTGCTGGCGCCCCTTGGTGCTGGCGCCCCTTGGTGCTGGCGCCCCTTGGTGCTGGCGCCCCTTGGTGCTGGCGCCCCTTGGTGCTGGCGCCCCTTGGTGCTGGCGCCCCTTGGTGCTGGCGCCCCTTGGTGCTGGCGCCCCTTTTTGCTAGAACCCCTTGGTGCAAAACTCCTTGGTGCAAAACTCCTTGGTGCAAAACCCCTCACTATTGCCAACACCTGCACTTCCCTCCCCCAATAAAAAATCCTGCCTAATGCTTGTACAATGCACGTACAATGTACCTGCAAATTTCAGGCACAGTAGCGTAGTACAGCAGCCTTCAAGACTTGATTTTATTTTCGTCAGTCACGCGCATATACTGTGCTTCAGCGATCTGTTCCCAGGTGCATGAACTGCTCGAAAAGACTGCGCAATAGTCAAACACGTCACTACAAATAACTCTAAGTACTTCTTTCTTACCGAGTGATATTGGCAAACTCTGCAACACTGCCTTCTGCAGACTTCAGCAACTGCCGACCAAGTAGTGCCTTGGCATTGTCGACTGTCTTAGCCTGCAAATGCTGGCAGCTTTCAGCAAATGCCAGCAGCTCCTCGCGTCTGCTCTCCCTCCGCAGCTCTTCACGCTCGCGAATTCGTTGCACAAACGCCGAGTTGCCCATCTCGACTTCAGGCGCGCCTGCGGAGCCGTTTGACTTTCTCTTATACCGCAACCTGCTTGATCCAATGTATTTTTATAGGGCTTATATGGGGCAGAAAAGCCATAAGGGTGTGAAGCTAAATTGGAACTGGCTTGTTTACTTCATGACTGGCTGGCAGAAGTCACGCGCGCACCTGTGTGTGCATGCGCAGCGCCTTTCACCTTTCCGGTCGAGTTTTAGCGGCAAAACAGTGCGTATTTTTCACTTTAATCAAAAAATTCAACCACAGTTTTAAATGAAAAATAATCTTGAATTTGCCTAGCAAATAAACAAATTCAGACATCGAAAAACTGATCGCATCAGCAAAATTTTTCTTCAACATCAAAACCAGCTTTGCAAGTTTTCTTTAGATTTAGAACTAAAAGCAAGCAAATGCACTTCCAAGTTTGTAGCCAACTTTAACAAACCCTTAACCTCCTAGTAACAATTAAATCGACATATTTGCTCTCCAGTTTACAAGGAGTATCCAGTACATCCGTCAACCTACTAGTCGTCATCTTCGCAGCATGGCTTCCACAATGCTCAGGTAGTCTCCTCGAACCCACAAAGTATCCCAGTCGTAAAATTTGCTCGATTCAGCCGTTGCCGTGTGGTCGCCGACAGCAGAGTGTAGTTTCTCCTTGCAAAGAACTCGACTATCGTGCGGGTAGTTCGGACTCTCAGACGCCGGAATTGAATGACTCGCCCGCCACCACTCCATCTGCACTACCACAATGCGATGCTCACTGAAGAGTCGCTGGCCCGTACTCAGGAAGATGTTCTCGCTGGTCTCAATGTCAATCTTTGCCACTACCAGGTCTGTTGAAATCAGCGGCAGGAGGTCGTCTCCGGTGGCTGTCATCACGGGCACAGTGTCGATGGCCCAGAAGCCGCCTTCCGCATCGAACTTATTCTCGGCGCCAGCTCCTCCGACGTTGCAGAACTTTGTAGAGAATTGCAGGTAGCGTAGCCCGACCCGGTCGGAGAAGTAGGCCCACACGAGGGCCAGGTGAGGATCGGGTGAGGGCAACCGCATGGCCGAAGCTGCCAGACGAATCCGAGCGAGGTTGCGCAAATTCGCGTCCACTGCCACCGTGATCAGACCGGCGTCTCGTGCAGACAGGCTGTACACTCCAATGTTGCTGCCCACGTCCAGGAAGGAGACGGTGCGGCCGTTTCCTTTTAAATTTAGGCTGATGTGGATCAACTGATGGACAAGGACCGGCTCCCAGGTGTGTCGTCTGGCAATCGATTGGGAGATAAAGTCGTATTGTAGCCGTAAATTGGTATCAAACGATTCGTAGCTCTGTTATGAAGCTTCAATTGAACTGCTAGTTTGGATACTTACTGCAATTTAAGCGAGTTTTAATGCTTGCATGTAGTTATAAGGTACTAAACCTATCACTTCTAGTGCTGCTTAGTGAAAAGTCATGTCTCTAACTGATGCATCTGGATATTCTTAAGTGCAGAGCAGATGGTAAAAGTGCCGCGGGTGATTCCGTGAGCGTTGACATTAACTTTGGAGCTTTGTGCGCGGAAATTCGCCAGTGATCGAGTGGTTGTGCTCAGGACAGAATTGCCGTCGTTGCTGGTTGTGGAGGATTTGTTTTAATTCGGAGATGTTTTTAAAGGATTCCTCTTTAAAGGCTTTCCGTACGCGATGCTTTATGACAAGGACTACTCAAGTAACATATATAGGACGTTACACTCGAATCCATCGTAAATGTTTTGAAGGCAACTTTCCGCCGAAAATACACTACAGAGATAGGAGGTTTTAATTTTTTAGCACAAAAATTGTTATTGCTTTTGATAGGAGGCAGATCCAGTGTTCATCTTTTGATATGTTTGTGCCTTTCTTATTGCTCTATCGATATGCATAAAGCTTTTCAATCAGGAATAGTTTTAAAGGCAGGTTTCACCGGAAAAATACACTACGGAGATAGGATATTTCACGATTCTCAACACTAAAATAGTGATTGGGTTTCTTAAGAGTGTCAGAGAAAGTTCTAATCACACTATTTGTGCCTCACACGCTGCTCTAACGACGCATTAAAACGATTTTTTTGTTAAATTGGTCTGTCACTTGAAAAAAAGTTTAAACCAATGACAAGTCCAATTTAACACGAAGAATCGGTTAATGCGTCGTTAGAGCAGCCTGTAAGGCACAAAATAGTGTGATTAGAACTTTCTCTGACACTGTTAAGAGACCCATCACTATTTTAGTGTTGAATATTGTGAAATTTTGCGTTTTGTGTTTTATTGTGTAAAAAAATCA
>NIVC01003626.1:0-34817 GCA_002269645.1 Macrostomum lignano
CTGGTCTGATTCTAAGAATTATGGCGACGCTTGCAGCGAAAGTACATTGAAATAAACAACGCATATCCCGTGAGGATTATCATCGAAGGAGTGATTGGATCGGTGTCAAGAGTGACATCGCCATCGATGATCTGTCATTCACGCTAGGACTGGCAAGCGCAGTCAGTCGCCAACTTTGCCAACTGTGCCACCAACACAGGGACCAAACAGCGGTGTTCCTCAGAACTGCAATTTCGAACAAGGAGACTGCGGCTTCAAGAATTCCCAGTGGATACGTTTGACTGGATCCGGTCGCGCGGCAGTGAAACTACAAGCTTCGTCAACAGGCGCCTGGCATTGACGCAAACACAGCTTCTAGCAGTGGCTACTACCTGTTCATTAGGAACAGCGAAGTGAGAACACCTACAACAGATTCGCGCACACTTACACGCCCATCTACCGCACAAGCAAGTCAGATTGCTACATGAGACTAGCATATTACTTTACCGGACCTGCGCCCGGAAGGTTGGACTTGTACCATGTTGACTTGAGAACCAACTCAAGCAACAGAATTTGGTATGTTCAGACTAACACAGGCGAGAAATGGACCTACACCAAAATTGGCCTGGGTGCTAGAAACTATCCCTTCCAGCTGTCATTCCAGCGTTCACCTCCTTCCACTATGACGGGATAGTGGCTATCAGATGATCTGACCTATGTGGACTGCAGCTTCCCTCCCAAAGCTGACCAGTGCGACCAATTCTGGTGCACCAGCACCCGAGCCTGCGTCTCTACAGAATTCACCTGCGATATGAAGGACGACTGCGGCGATAATTCAGACGAAAGTCCGGCAATTTGCACCGGTTATCAGCAGCACTCATTCGAGCACGGGTTCGACGGCTGGAAGCAGGACTCCTCGCGGAATGGCAACTGGGCAATGGAAAGGAAACAGGGCATCGCTTCTAGGCAGCGAAAGCGGGCCATCGTTCGATCATACAACGGAACACCCGATGGCTCCTATGTCCTACTGTCGTCCAGCACCAATCCGTATGGTACAACTGCGTGGTTGATTAGCAAGAATTTCAAAGCGCCAAGAAGTCGAGAGCAGCCCTGTGTGATGCGGCTGTATTTTTTCCTGTACGGAAGATACAAGCCAAAGATTAATGTCTACACAAGGGCCTACTCAAACGGACCACCGACAAAGACTATATTTTACGCAGATAGGAGATCAAGGAGACGTGTGGCTCCGTCAGGCAATACTGCTTGACCAAGAAACAACTGACTTCCAGGTCATCACCGAAGGAGTTACCAGCGATAGATATCTTTCAGATGTAGCTTTTGACGACGTTATATTCTCACCTGAATGCGTAACTACCAATCAGGAGCTGCCAGTGAATCCAATGACCTTGCCGCCGTCTACCGCCTCTCCAACTTGGGCGCCGCACACCTGCATACCTGGTCAACAGTTTGCTTGCAAAAAGGATGGCAAATGTATTAATAAAAACCAGGTGTGCGATTTCCGCATCGATTGCATTGACGGCTCAGACGAGGAGAAATGCGTCTCGGCCACCTGTACATTCGAGTCTAGCAATCCCTGGTGCGGATGGACCCCATCTGGCGATGCAAGGAACATGAGCAGCTACGTGTTTCTTAGAGACACTGGCGCCAACAGTCCAGATTATAAAGAAAGACCGAAAGTTGATCATACAACTGGCACCTCTGGTGGCTACTTTGTTTACGCCGACAGCTCCAGAGGTAGCGTGCATGACACTGCTCAGCTTGCTACTCCGGCCATCTCGCTCACCGGGCCGCAGTGCACCCTTTCCTTCTGGTACTATATGGACGGCTACTCCATCGCCACCCTGCAGGTGTACAGACAGTTCCAGGACCCTAGCGAATCGCAGACTCAGGAGCCGATGCGCCAGCTTTGGTTCCAGTCTGGTTCTCAAGGCAGCCAGTGGAATCTAGCCCGCTTGTTCCTGGACCCGTGGAGAGCTCACGCGTCATTTTCCAAGCAAAGAAGACCTACAACGGAGTGCACGGCGACATCGCGATCGACGACGTGACATTCGAGAACTGCCCACCGAAGCTGCCATCGGGGCAGTTGCATCGGCGGAGAGTACCTGTGCAACAACATGGTGTGTATTAGCAATAGCCAACTGTGCGACTACGCAGACAACTGCGGCGATAGATCGGACGAGAGTGTGAGTTGAAGTTGTTTACTGGTGTAAAAGCATATTTAAATTTTCTGAATTCTTCACAATCAGCATAAGGTATACTAAGACGTTGTGTACTAGTAGAGCCTACTAAATGAACTGGCGATACGAAAACTTTACGTTCCTTACGGGATGCCAGGTCATGTCTTCGTGTAGCTGCGTTCTTCTACTTCTGTTGTCTATGACTAAAGTAGTACCATAGTAGTACTACAGTGTTATTATTAAAGTAAGGCGCGGCATTAGTAAGGTGTCGCAAATCAGTATCTCAATACATCCTTCTTTACAGACTACAAAATGCTCAGCCTACGTCGGTCGATGCGACTTCGAGTCCGTGGGAATCTGTACTGACGACTGGAAGCAAGACGAAGATGACGAATTCGACTGGCGTGTAGCGCAGGGAGCCACCAGTACGCCCACAACCGGACCAATGGTGGACCACACGACTCTGACTGGCGACGGGCACTACATGTACATTGAGACAAGCTCGCCACAAAAGCCTGGCTGGAAAGCTCGACTAAGCTCCTTTGTCATCCAGGGAGTCTCGTCTGATTGCTCGCTGAGGTTCTTCTATCACATGCAGGGCGACGACATCGGCGAGCTGAATGTGTACCTGCGCCACAGCTACGACGCTCAGCCAACTCGAATCTGGCACGAAGCGGGCCAGAAAGGGGATTGGTGGCTTCGAGCTGAAATCAATCTTAGCCAGGTGAACAGTCCGACGAAATCCGACTTTGAAATTGTCTTCGAGGGTATCGTTGGCGGATGGCTGGGCGACGTGGCAGTTGATGATATCTCCATGACGCCTGGTTGCCTGCGATCGCCGAACCAGCAGCTACCAGGAGCTCGCTCTACAGTGGCGCCAACTGCAGGTCCCTGCGGTCCAGGTCGGTACTCCTGCGATTCCGGACGGTGCTACTCTCAGGTGCAGATGTGCGACTTCAACTTCTTCTGCAAAGATCGCTCCGACGAGCTGTCTTGCGGAACTGACTGCGACTTTGAAACGGACGGCGCTTGCGGTTGGCGCAACAGCTCGGGCGTTAGCGCGCTTTGGACTGTGCGGCAGGCCGGCGGCTGGGGGTTCCCGCCTGTGGACCACACAACCAACCAGCCCAGCGGGTCGCTTATTGCGTTCCGACCCAACAGTGTGGATCAGAAGGACAAGCTCAAGGCCCATTTGCAAACCCTGACGTATCGCCATTCGGCTGCTATTTGTCAGTTTAGTCTTTGGTACTACATGAGCGCCGATAATGTTGGTACTCTGAGCGTTTGGATAAAGTCGGAGCACGGACTGGAGGCAAAGCCGCGATTTTCTGTTTCCGGACGGCAAGGGGATTATTGGATTAACCAACTGGTTGACATTGGGCCAATGGCGGAGTTTAGCGTGGTCATCGAGGCTTTGCACAGCGGCCTTAGCACCAGCGGCGCCATTTCCCTGGATGATCTGCAGTTCATCAACTGCGAGCCCAAGGATATAATACCATACTGCGCCGCCAACAATGCACTGTGCTCAAACAGGCGTCAATGCGTGGACAAAAAGAACGTCTGCGACGGTGTGGCGCACTGCTCCGATGGTAGCGACGAGTTGAATTGTCCCAGCGTAGTCGGAGACTGTTCATTCGACCTGGCTGACTGGAGCGGCAGATGTCGCTACCAGGAGCTGCTCAATTCGACCGCCGATTGTCCCTATCAGCAAGCGGCCACGGTGACCGAGGAGCAGTCAGGTCCGGTCACCGACCACTCGGGCAACGGCCAGTTCATCTTCAACTCGGACAGTGCGCCGGACTGCACTCGGCCTGGAGACTTGGCCTCCGTGCAGACACCGCGTATGCCGCCGACTCCGGCCGATCGGTACTGCTGGATCAGATTTTGGTACTACATGTGGGACAAGGAAGCTGCCGAGGGCAACGCGGACAGCATGGGCAGCCTATCGGTCTATATCGACTACCAAGAAGGCGGCTCGCGAGGTCGACACCTGCTATGGCGCCGCATCGGTAATCAGGGTGGCGGTCCGGCCCGCACCGGATGGCAGAAGGCCGAGCAACGGCTCGACGGAATCCCGGCGGACTACGCCATAGTGTTCGAGGCGGCGAGAGGCGGCGGTCCTAGAACGGTGGTGGCCATAGACGATGTCAGCTTTACGCCCAGCTGTCGGCAGGCGAGCCCGGGCGAGAATGGCACTCTGGTGTGTTCGTCACCCGACGAGCTGGCCTGCAACGACTCGCTGAGCTGCTACCATTCGAGCTGGCGCTGCGACGGCCAGTTTGACTGTGCCGACGGGTCGGACGAGTCGGGCTGCCCGACCAGGGCGCCGCCGATTGGGGAGGGCGACATCGGCGGTCAAGTTGGCGCAATCGTAGGCGGAGTTATTGGAGCGATTGCGTTGGTGGCGGCTCTGGCGGCTGTTGGATGCCTTGTCTACAAGCGTCGGTTGGAAGTGTAAGTGGCAACGGCTTTTGCCTATACATATATAGTCTATCTGTCTGTCTGTCTGTCTGTCTGTCTGTCTGTCTGTCTGTCTGTCTGTCTGTCTGTCTGTCTGTCTGTTTGTCTGTCTGTCTGTCTGTCTGTCTGTCTGTCTGTCTGTCTGTCTGTCTGTCTGTCTGTCTGTCTGTCTGTCTGTCTGTCTGTCTGTCTGTCTGTCTGTCTGTCTGTCTGTCTGTCTGTCTGTCTGTCTGTCTGTCTGTCTGTCTGTCTGTCTGTCTGTCTGTCTGTCTGTCTGTCTGTCTGTCTGTCTGTCTGTCTGTCTGTCTGTCTGTCTGTCTGTCTGTCTGTCTGTCTGTCTGTCTGTCTGTCTGTCTGTCTGTCTGTCTGTCTGTCTGTCTGTCTTTCTGTCTATCTGTCTGTCTGTCTGTCTGTCTGTCTGTCTGTCTGTCTGTCTGTCTGTCTGTCTGTCTGTCTGTCTGTCTGTCTGTCTGTCTGTCTGTCTGTCTGTATGTCTGTCTGTCTTAGTGTCTGTCTGTCTGTCTGTCTGTCTGTGTTTGTCTTTCTAAATTTCTAAATTTCTAAATCCTACCTGCGGAGAATGTTGATTGAAAAGTTTCATAACGGCACGTTATATAAAATCTGAAATGCTTCAGCCCATGGAATCGGTTCGGACAAGAACGGCGAAGCACCATAGTGGACAATCCCTTGTACGATTTGGACACTCAGGATGCTGTAAGAGACTTGATCAACGACTATCAGCATTCATTGCTCCCCAACATGCTCATAATAGTTTGAATCATAAATCATTTCAGACATCTGGCGGCCTGTCATACGAGCTGCAGATTCAAGACTCGGCATGAGATTCTGACTGAACCTGATACCTGACTGACACCTGCACAGAACGTGTGTTATAATAACTTGAAGTGCTTTCATGCTTCAGCAGAAACATCAGATGCTTCATGTTTTAGATATACGCGTACTTCTCATTTCTCCAAACTCGGTATTTCAATACTGATTATACCATGCCATTGTATAATTTGTTAAAACAAAATGAAGTCAACTCTTGGACAACAGTGCACTTTATGCTTTAAGTGAACGTACTTATAATGAATTCATTCGATATCTATTCGAAAGTAGTTTAAAAGTAACAAGTTAACCTTTAAAAATCTTGTAGAAAAACAAATTCTGGAATGTGAAACGTGAAAGGTTACTAGTATAAACGAAAAGCATTACTGTTAGTCAAGCTTAAAGATCGAATGTTTAAATTCCTTAACTTTGAAATTTTATTTAAAACAATATGTTCTTAGTGCGCTGTTGTCCGACAACATTCCTACTTCGATTTTGTTCATCACTTCGCTACTCTTTCAATGCCAGAAACAATAAATAAAAGTAAATTTTGTTTGTTCTTCAAACTAATCTCGTAGCTACTGGTTTTGTCAGCTCGCCGATTAAGTAACATCCAAATTAAAGTTCAGTGAAAGCGCTGCCTAGCAACTAATTCTAACGTATTCGGATAAATACGAGCATAAACGAGCACAAACGTAGAAATTCTGTCTTCTTCTTCAAGGCATGTCTTAATCACTTATAAATTGAACTTATGCCCTCTTTCCCTGCCCCTTTCCCCTGCCCCTCTCCCCTGCCCTCTCCCCTGCCCCTCTCCCTGCCCTCTCCCCCTGCGGATCTCGCCCTGCCCCTCTCCCCTGCCCCTCTCCCCCTGCGGATCTCGCCCTGCCCCTCTCCCCTGCCCCTCTCCCCCTGCGGATCTCGCCCTGCCCCTCTCCCCTGCCCCTCTCCCCTGCCCCTCTCCCCTGCCTCTCTCCCCTGCCCCTCTCCCCCTGCCCCTCTCCCCTGCCCCTCTCCCCTGCCCTCTCCCCTGCCCCTCTCTCCTGCCCCTCTCCCCTGCCCTCTCCCCCTGCCTCTCTCCCCTGCCCCTCTCCCTCTGCCCCTCTCCCCCTGCCCCTCTCCCCCTGCCCCTCTCCCCTGCCCCTCTCCCCTGCCCCTCTCCTCTGCCCCTCTCCCCCTGCCCCTCTCCCCTGCCCCTCTCCCCTGCCCCTCTCCCCTGCCCCTCTCCCCTGCCCCTCTCCCCTGCCCCTCTCCCTGCCCCTCTCCCCTGCCCCTCTCCCTGCCCCTCTCCCCTGCCCCTCTCCCTGCCCCTCTCCCCTGCCCCTCTCCCCCTGCCCCTCTCCCCTGCCCCTCTCCCCTGCCCCTCTCCCCTGCCCCTCTCCCCTGCCCCTCTCCCCTGCCCCTCTCCCCCTGCCCCTCTCCCCTGCCCCTCTCCCCCTGCCCCTCTCCCCCTGCCCCTCTCCCCTGCCCCTCTCCCCTGCCCCTCTCCCCTGCCCCTCTACCCTGTTTCTCTCCTCCTGCCCCTCTCCCCTGCCTCTCTCCCTCTGTCTTTCTCTCCTTGCCCCTTTCTCTCTGCCCCTCTCTCTCTGCCCGTCTCCCCTTTATCGCTGCCCATCTTTTGTGAGCAATGGCAAGAGCATCGGTAAGAAACGTAAGTGAAGTGCCAGCATAAAAAATAGCATTAAGTAGACAGCGGGAAAATGGGAGTGAAAATTATTTAAATGATTGTCAAGAGTAGAAACATCAGAACATGTTGAGGGAGGCCAAGGGGAGAGAAATGGTAAATATTTGGGGGGAATGAAGAGAAGTTAAAATGACGCATTCGAATAACTATAACATTAATTTTGTCATATTTTAGTTTTGTTTTGTCCTCATCACCACAGCTGCATGTTGTTACCTTTTTGTGAATGGTGGCAGCGTCTTTAAAAAACTTTCGAGTTTCTGCTTGCGCTCCCCTCTACCTGCGTCATGTCTTTCTCTAACGTGCCTGCCCAGGTCTCGGCCTCTGATTCTGGCTCCTTGCTCCTGCGTCTCTTGCTGCGGCTCAGCGGTCCCTGCGGCGCCTGCGGCTGGGTTCGTCTCGGGACTCGCAACGACTGTCGCATTGACACGGCTCATTGCTGAAACTGCATTGAGCAGTGGATTTAAAATAACTTGAGCGTCAGTGCTTCATCTTGACGAGCTTTGGCAGTGTCTCATGTTTCATTTTTTCTGTCTAAGGCTCCTTGAAATGGCGCTTAAAATGGAGAAATGGCGCTAGGGGGCGCCATTTCATTTGAGGGGCGCCATCTAGTCTGAGGGGTACCAGTTAGTCCGAGGGGGGCGCTAGTTAGTCTGAGGGGGTCCCAGTTAGTGGGACAGAGCGCCATATCTATATTTTTTCAGCCAATATTGGGGGGGGAGAGAGAGTCTACCTACGCCCTTGGTGACTACCTATTGGTCACTGGCAAATGCTTCTGGTTGAATGGTGATAAAAGATGAACAACCTGGCCTGCTATTTGGAATAATCTGCATTGTGGCATCGAAAACCGCTGTGATCATGGATAATTGAGTGTCATCCCGCTCGAAGCCAGCATCGGAGTCTGAAAATTTTATCGCAGGTGTAAAAAACATTCGAGCTGCATCAGTGCTCGGCCAGAATTACAGTTCACATGACTACCTACCGAGCTCGCTGTCGGATGGCCAGTACCGTCGGTACCAACCATCCAAGTCCAAGTCAGGGTCGGCATCAACCGATGGAGCCATTCGGTAGCTGTCAACTGTAAGTTTTAAAGAAATAAAGCTTGAGTAAATGTTGGCGTCTGAATTTTAGACCTTACTCAATTTTAAAATATTGTTTGCATTTTCATACTAAACGTAAAAAACTTTCCATTTGCAAATTAACCTATCGTGGTAAAGCCGTTAAATATGACTATTAATATGAAGCAATGTTGCCTACTAACTTTATGAAGTTTAAAAAGCAGGATAATTTCATATTTAGCGCTGAAAAAAAGTGACAAACCTCACTTGAGCATTTCCGCATGAGCAACTGATCCTATAAGAGTCCGTTAGCTTACCTGATAGCTGAGATGAGTCCGAGTCGCTGTCGCTGTCCATCCGCTGATCTGAGTATCCGAGAGCATAGGAGGATGTTTTTGGATTAGCGTACGGATATTCTAAGGCGCATCGTGTTCTAGGCCAGTCTTATTAACGTGTTGGTTGCTTGGTAAGCATCTTTGGGTGTGTCATCCCATCTGACACGCCACTTCATTTGAATGGGTGTCATTCCATCTTTGGTGACGCCACTTCATTTGGTTGAGTGCCATTCCATCTGAGGTGACGCCACTTCATTTTGATGAGTGCCATTCCATCTGAGGTGACGCCACTTCATTTGGGTGAGTGTCATTCCATCTGAGGTGACGCCACTTCATTTTGGTGAGTGCCATTCCATATGACGTGACGCCACTTCATTTTGGTGAGTGCCATTCCATCTGAAGTGACGGCACTTCATTTAGGTGAGTGTCATTCCATCTGATGTGACGCCGCTTCATTTGCGTGAGTGTCATCCCATCTGAGGTGACGCCACTTCATTTGGATGGGTGTCATTCCATCTGAGGTGACGCCACTTCATTTAGGTGAGTGTCATTCCATCTGAGGTGACGCCACTTCATTTGGATGGGTGTCATTCCATCTGAGGTGACGCCACTTCATTTGCGTGAGTGTCATCCCATCTGAGGTGACGCCACTTCATTTGGATGGGTGTCATTCCATCTGAGGTGACGCCACTTCATTTAGGTGAGTGTCATTCCATCTGAGGTGACGCCACTTCATTTTGGTGAGTGCCATTCCATATGACGTGACGCCACTTCATTTAGGTGAGTGTCATTCCATCTGATGTGACGCCACTTCATTTGGGTGAGTGTCATTCCATCTGATGTGACGCCACTTCATTTGGGTGAGTGTCATTCCATCTGAGGTGACGCCACTTCATTTGCGTGAGTGTCATCCCATCTGATGTGACGCCACTTCATTTTGGTGAGTGCTATTCCATCTGATGTGACGCCACTTCATTTAGGTGAGTCTCATTCCATCTGAGGTGACGCCACTTCATTTGGGTGAGTGTCATCCCATCTGAGGTGACGGCACTTCATTTAGGTGAGTGTCATCCCATCTGATGTGACGCCACTTCATTTGGGTGAGTCTCATTCCATCTGAGGTGACGCCACTTCATTTAGGTGAGTGCCATTCCATCTGAGGTGGCGCCGCTTCATTTGGGTGAGTGTCATTCCATCTGAGGTGGCGCCGCTTCATTTGGGTGAGTGCCATTCCATCTGAGGTGGCGCCGCTTCATTTGGGTGAGTGCCATTCCATCTGAGGTGGCGCCGCTTCATTTGGGTGAGTGCCATTCCATCTGAGGTGACGCCACTTCATTTTGATGAGTGCCATTCTGACGTGACGCCACTTCACTTGGGTGAGTGTCATTCCATCTGAGGTGACGCCACTTCATTTGGGTGAGTGTCATTCCATCTGAGGTGACGCCACTTCATTTTGATGAGTGCCATTCCATATGACGTGACGCCACTTCATTTTGGTGAGTGCCATTCCATCTGAAGTGACGGCACTTCATTTAGGTGAGTGTCATTCCATCTGATGTGACGCCGCTTCATTTGCGTGAGTGTCATCCCATCTGAGGTGACGGCACTTCATTTAGGTGAGTGTCATTCTAACTGAGGTGACGCTGATTTATTTGGTATTGAGATATTCGATCAACTCAGTGTATTTTTGCAGGCAGACTTATATTTTCTGTTTTGCATCTCTAAAGTCAAAAGATCTAAGTAGCAAATGCATTAGCAATTAAAATATGCTAATACCTCGCTTAGTATTATCGTCCAGCGGCATTCCTTGGAACCGTCCGGATGGTGCATTCCTTGGCTGTGTTGGATTCTGGTCTCCTTCTACCGGCAATCTTTCGGCTGAAGTTGGCCGGCGACCTCTTTGACCGCTGAAACGTCGACTGTTTGGCGGTTCACGCGAAGTTTGCGACCTGTGGCGGGGCGCAGGAGCCAGAGTGATTTCTTAGAACTCGCGGGCAGTTCAGTCAGTCAGTCAGTTACCGTGCACACAAGCTCAAATGAATCGAACCAAGGGTCGTGAGCCCGATTCAAAACGCTTTTATACCTCCGAGCTGCTCATGCCCCATCATTCTACATTAATGTTTCTATTTAAATGACTCAATGCACTTGAATTCCGATATTGCTCACCCTGTAGCGTCAGAAACCCCATTATTGCTTCTGGTTCCTGAAATTTCGGTTACAAAGCCAGCAAAAGGAATTATTGAAAATTCTCTGCACGGTCTGAAAAGGAAATCTTTTCAGAAGAATATCGATGTAATCACCTGGTTCGGCTTTTAAAATTGTCAAAGTTCCGCTTGGCGGGTTTCTTTGTATGACTTTTATTGTTTTCGTTTCCTTCTGAATGAGCTGGGGCTGCGGGTATACGCCTGAAAACGATGGAATGAGAAAAGGAAGCCGGTATGAGGATAGTTGCGTATGAGCAGTTGGTATACGATAAAAGATCCAAATAAATGAAGCTTTGTAAAATGGAAAATGTACATACTGATTGTTTGGTTGCTTGAAAATTCCGACCTGGAAGAAACCAACGAAAATTATTCACGTTAGTACGAGTAGAACGAGAAGGTATCGAGTTAGTATCCAATTGTCCAATTGTAAAAAACAAATCATTCAAAACAAAATCAATACCTGGTGAAATCCAGGCCACTTGAGCTAGCAGTAATCCTTCTGCTGGTCCCAGAAATATCTGCAAAAGAACGATCGGATATCTAGATAGAAAGCAGTCGCCAAAACTGTTTTGTATTCAAGTACTGTAGCTAGGTAGCCAAGCCTAGCAAGTTAGTAGGTAGATGGACAGTTCTCAGATTCAAAAACATGGTTACAGCTCTACTTTTAGATCTATCGTTAGCATTCCGAGAAAGGGCCACTGCAAAAACGCTTTTTTAATTCATTGACATTTTTCTTAGAAACTTAACGTCCAAGATTTTGAGTAATGTCTTTTATTCAGAAAATACGAGCCAATTTATAATAAAGTAATTAACTGTATTTAGACTCACCTCTGTTGCTTCGGTTCGGGTGCTCGCTTTCACTGTTTCTGCTTTTTCTACCGTTGCTAGTTTTAGTTGTTTTTTCCTTGCATTTTCCGTCTTCGCTGCTGCTGCTCCTTGTGCTAATGCTTATGATACGGCTTTCGCTTGGGCTTCTGCTTCTGCTAAAACTTCTGCTTTGGTTTCTGCTTCTCCTAGGGCTTCTGCTTCTGCTTCTGCTTCTGCTTCGACTTCTGCTTCTGCTAAAACTTATGCTTTGGTTTCTGCTTCTTCTAGGGCTTCTGCTTCTGCTTCTGCTTCTGATTTGACTTCTGCTTCTGCTAAAGCTTCTGCTTTGGTTTCTGCTTCTTCTAGGGCTTCTGCTTCTTCTAGGGCTTCTGCTTCTTCTAGGGCTTCTGCTTCTGCTAAAGCTTCTACTTCGACTTGAGCTTCTGCTGAAGCTTCTGCTTTGGTTTCTGCTTCTTCTAGGGCTTCTGCTTCTGCTAAAGCTTCTGCTTCGACTTCTGCTTCTTGTGCTTCTGCTGAGGCTTCTGTTAAGGTTTCTGCCAAGGAAGCCTCTATGTTTGCTTCGCTCCTTGTAGTGAACAGGAGCGAAGCGAACATTGAGTCTTCCTTGGTTGCTGCTAAGGCTTCTGCTTTTGCTTCGGTTTCTACTTTGGCTTCTGCTTCTGATGTCGCTTCTGCTGTTGTCGCTTCTGTTTCTACTTCTGCCGCTCTTGTCATTTTGTTTCTTGCTGTTCATATTTTTGATTCCGCTACTTCTTTTGGTTTTGTCACGGCTGTCTTTAAATTCAGTTTCGTTTCTAAAACCATGCGCGCTCGAGCCTTCGTTTTTTGCGCTGCTGTTTCTGCTTCTTGTTCCACCGCTCCTGGGTTCTACATGTCTGCTTTCTCTGCGGCTCTCAGTGTTTCCTGTTGAGTTTACGGATTCTCGATTGTCCCTGTTAGGCCCTGCAGAGGCAGGCGAAGGCTGCAGGCCGCCAGATCGAGACGAGGGCGGTGGTCGCTTGCGGGTCGCTCTACTAGAAGCTGGAATTTATGAAAGTTTGGCATAATTGAAGCCTCTACTATTATCCAAAACTTTATTACCGAAAATAGCAAAAAGTCATCAGAGAAACCAGCAACAGGGGTGCCAGCCACGGAATCTCAGCAACTCTCCACTTGACCCATGACATCTCAGCAACTCTCCACTTGCCCCATGACATCTCAGAAACTCTCCACTTGACCCATGACATCTCAGCAACTCTCCAATTGACCCATGACATCTCAGAAACTCTCAAATCGACCCATGACATCTCAGAAACTCTCAAATCGACCCATGACATCTCAGCAACTCTCCACTTGACCCATGACATCTCAGCAACTCTCCACTTGCCCCATGACATCTCAGCAACTCTCCACTTGACCCATGACATCTCAGCAACTCTCCACTTGACCTATGACATCTCAGCAACTCTCCAATTGACCAATGACATCTCAGAAACTCTCAAATCGACCCATGACATCTCAGCAACTCTCCACTTGCCCCATGACATCTCAGCAACTCTCCACTTGACCCATGATCTCAGCAACTCTCCACTTGACCTATGACATCTCAGCAACTCTCCAATTGACCCATGACATCTCAGAAACTCTCAAATCGACCCATGACATCTCAGCAACTCTCCACTTGACCCATGACATCTCAGCAACTCCCTCTTGAGCTCTATGGCATCTCAGTCAGCAGCTCCCTCTTGAGCTCTATGGCATCTCAGCAACTCCCTCTTGAGCTCTATGGCATCTCAGCAACTCCCTCTTGAGCTCTATGGCATCTCAGTCAGCAGCTCCCTCTTGAGCTCTATGGCATCTCAGCAACTCCCTCTTGAGCTCTATGGCATCTCAGCAACTCCCTCTTGAGCTCTATGGCATCTCAGTCAGCAGCTCCCTCTTGAGCTCTATGGCATCTCAGCAACTCCCTATTGAGCTGTATGGCATCTCAGCAACTTCCTCTCGAGCTCTATGGCATCTTAGCAACTCCCTCTTGAGCTCTATGGCATCTCAGCAACTCCCTCTTGAGCTCTATGGCATCTCAGCAACTCCCTCTTGAGCTCTATGGCATCTCAGTCAGCAGCTCCCTCTTGAGCTCTATGGCATCTCAGCAACTCCCTCTTGAGCTCTATGGTATCTCAGCAACTCCCTCTTGAGCTCTATGGCATCTCAGCAACTCCCTCTTGAGCTCTATGGCATCTCAGCAACTCCCTCTTGAGCTCTATGGCATCTCAGCAACTCCCTCTTGAGCTCTATGGCATCTCAGTCAGCAGCTCCCTCTTGAGCTCTATGGCATCTCAGCAACTCCCTCTTGAGCTCTATGGCATCTCAGTCAGCAGCTCCCTCTTGAGCTCTATGGCATCTCAGCAACTCCCTATTGAGCTGTATGGCATCTCAGCAACTTCCTCTCGAGCTCTATGGCATCTTAGCAACTCCCTCTTGAGCTCTATGGCATCTCAGCAACTCCCTCTTGAGCTCTATGGCATCTCAGCAACTCCCTCTTGAGCTCTATGGCATCTCAGCAGCTCCCTCTTGACCTCTATGGCATCTCAGCAACTCCCTCTTGAGCTCTATGGCATCTCAGCAACTCCCTCTTGAGCTCTATGGCATCTCAGCAACTCCCTCTTGAGCTCTATGGCATCTCAGCAACTCCCTCTTGAGCCATGTCATCTCAGAAACTCCCCCCGATATCTCAGCTATTACCCTTTATTACTTTTGAGAGCCCTGGCCTAACCCAAACCCTAGCTTCTTGATTAGTACACTCTTATTTTACTCACTGGTTGTCGTTCTTGTACGGAATCAAACAAGCATGTATGGGCTAAACTTACCTAATTGTCTGTTTCTACCGCGAGGCGGCTGTTGTCGATTTGGTTCGATAACTAAAATACGTCGCAAGGTTTCATATGATCACTTGTGCACTGAACATCATCAAGGTATTTGTGAAAAATATCTAAAATGCCACTTACAGACAGGCTGCGGCACCGGTCTTTTAGCTCTATCGAGTTTCTTAGCTGTCAATGAAAGATGAGAGCAAACGTTTTTGGTAGATTTTTTATGATGCAAAATAAATAGGAACTGAAAGAACTGCTAGGAACAGTTTTGACTGCTCCTATAGCAGTTCCTATAAAATGCCTCACTGGATACAACTTTAGCGTTAAAAACCGAATACTAAGCTTTAACAGTAGACAATTAACCAGTAAGTTAATAGGAAGTAAGTTAATCCTCTCTCCTCTCGTAGGAATACGAGAGGAGAGAGGAGAGAAGAGAGAGGGAGAGAGGAGAGGAGAGGGAAGAGGGGGAAGAGGAGAGGGGGGAAGAGATGGGGAGAAACGAGAGGGTGGGAGGAGAGGAGAGAAGAAGGCGAAAGAAGAGAGGAGAGACACGTTCGTACGTGTAAAGCTTTCTCAATGATTGAACAAACGTGCGCAGAAACTCCTCTGCCGAGGACCGTACCTTTCCTTGTGCATTCGCTAATAGCCGACTCGATAAGTTTTTTTGCGGGCACGGTTACAATGGCATTCGCTCTGCAGTTCTCCTGCAGATACTGAATCGGGGTTTTCCCAAAACTGTCCCTAATTCGAGGATCGGTGCCGTTATTCAGCAGCATCGCCTGCAATTTGCCGCTTTGCTCAACCTTGACGATGTACCGTTGGCACAGGTAAAGCGTGTGCAAAGGTGTTCTGCCATACCTGTCAATCTTGTTCACACTTGCACCTTTTCGGCGAACCAAGTCGGCCATGTCTGCAATCTCCTCAGTGCTGTAGTAGCATGAAGACAAGAGATGGAGAGCTGTAAAGCCATCCCCTTTTCTCATCACCATCTGAAAGTCAAAATCCGACCAGTGCTCCATCAGGACCTCCAGAACCTGCTTCGGGCTGTAGCAGCGCAGTTCTTCTTTCATTTTCCGCCTCGACATCTGCTGCAGCCCAAGAAATAGCAGCTGGAAAGAGTTGCAGCCTTGCGAGTTGACTACGTCCTTGACAATGAAGCCTTCTAGAGCTGACTGATGCCGAACAACTTCTGCGGCACCCATCCAGCAAGCGGTAAGAAACTTGAATTTATTGAATTCGCCAGCAGCATCCTCTTCATATAAGAATTCAATTAGCATTTTACGAAACTCTCTTTTGCACCTGCTCAATAAGCCAAGATCCTCAGCTAAGTAAGTGGGATCGCCGCCAAACTCGAGTATTAACTTCCCAGCCTCTGTCTTGTTGTACCTGGCAGCAAGAATTAGCATTGTCCAGCCCAGGTGGTTCACGGGTTTGTTCACTATTCCTGGGTTGGCTTCCAACTTTTTCCTAATATTGTTTAAAAAGGTGGTGTTGATGTATTCTCCGTCTTGACTTCGGGTTATCCAATCTATGAGACTGCGAGCCACTTCAAAAGAAATTGAGTCATTGTCTCCTTCCCGCTGATTTTGGTCTCTGGCGCTTATCATTCAGACGGCTGGGACCTGAGTTCCTTTGTACGCTCCTGTGATCAAGAATTGAGAGGAACTGCTGACTCAGGCGAAGTAATTGGCGTATTAGTAAAGTTGCAGACACAAAGTACGACAACACGCAGTAAAATTTATTAACGATACTTACCAAACTCTTGAAAAGTCAAATTTGCTACTTTCCAAAAACAAAAGCGATTATGACTGTGCAGGACTAATCAAATAAACGACTCGATAAGCACTGCCAGTGCTCGATGTTTTAGCTTGATGGACTCAACGAGATAAGATTTTATTTTATTCTGCATCCTGCTGCATGACGAAATGAATTTTGCTTGCTATAGCTATGTCCACAGGTCTCTCCCACCCTACGTCGGCTTACAAGTGCATACGAGCTAGCATGGATATGCAAATATGCACAATATTAAACGAAGATCCGTACTACATTGTAGCACTTTGTACCTTAATGACGACGTTCTGTACGCGCCTGCCCACCCCAACTCCACAGAAGCAGCTGGTGCTTCGGTGGGGTGGAAAAGTACTGCATTATGCAGCTTACGAGCGAAACTGACAACAATAGCAACGCAACGAGCTGAAGGCATTTATGAAAAGCAAAGGCAAGAAGCCCCCGCATTTCTGAGTGTACTGTGCAAAGAGAATAAATAATTATTAGATCATAGCCAATGAATATTTTTATCACAAGCAATGCACCGCAGTTGAGCAACTGAACTTAAGAAGGGCGAGAGATTTGGGGTGAACCGCGTACTCTCTGAGACTCTTTAAAGGCTGACCACCAGGGGTTGCGCTCTCCGCGTCCGCGAATTATGGTAGAATTGAAAGGAATGAAAGGCAAAGTGTAATGGAATTCCGAATTGCTTAACAATGTCCAAACTAGGGTGACTCTATTGCACTGCAGTTTCCACGCCCAGGTCTAGTCCCAACCGAGCTGTCTATCCTTAATAGGCCCTCATTCAATTTCCTGGCACATCCGGCCGTGCCACAACTCCACTATACATGTACATGTAGTTTTGGAGAAGGAAACTGGGCGTAAAGGATGCAGCTGCTTTTTTTCAGTCGATTCAGGGGCCACCAGCAGACTGTCCTCACAGACTAGCTATGATTCAACATGCATGCACTGTCTTTCGCTGGAAGAAATACAATATTATATTGTAGCCATAAAATAATCAAGCAATCTTGTAAGTCAGATTTGCAGCAACTCCGTAGTACTCGTACAACCTTCCGAGACGAGACGTCCGCCGACCAATCAAAATGCACTCGCGAATCTGCATGTATGACAAATGGAGAATGCTGTACATGTCCCTGTAAAAGTATAATGTACAAGATCAAACTGACAGACGTACAGCATGTACATCATGTGGTAGTGCAATAACCAAGGACCACTGTATATAACTGTTATATACAGTGTTCCTTGGCACAAACTTAAATACATAACACATTCACATGTGTAAAGGGTTAAAAATTTATTAAAGCGTCACAATTAAATCCCAACGCTGATTCCACCAATTGTAAAATGCTTAAAATTAAACAGGCTTGACGGCTTGGAAACCAAATCCCACCGTTGCTACACCAAAGGTAGAAGGTCTTAAATTTATTAAACTTGACGTTGTTAATTGTTAAACCCAGCACGATACTTATTACTAACGAGTAGTATTTCACGGACCAGCGATCTGATACTCGAAGGAATTGGGTTAATCGTCTCGCCCGTTCTAGATTTCCGCTGGGGTATTTGTCTCACTAGGAGTCTAGATTTCCGCTGGGGTATTTGTCTCACTAGGAGTCTAGATTTCCTCTGGGCTATTTGTCTCACTAGGAGTCTAGATTTCCTCTGGGCTATTTGTCTCACTAGGAGTCTAGATTTCCTCTGGGCTATTTGTCTCACTAGGAGTCTAGATTTCCTCTGGGCTATTTGTCTCACTAGGAGTCTAGATTTCCTCTGGGCTATTTGTCTCACTAGGAGTCTAGATTTCCTCTGGGCTATTTGTCTCACTAGGAGTCTAGATTTCCTCTGGGCTATTTGTCTCACTAGGAGTCTAGATTTCCTCTGGGCTATTTGTCTCACTAGGAGTCTAGATTTCCTCTGGGCTATTTGTCTCACTAGGAGTCTAGATTTCCTCTGGGCTATTTGTCTCACTAGGAGTCTAGATTTCCTCTGGGCTATTTGTCTCACTAGGAGTCTAGATTTCCTCTGGGCTATTTGTCTCACTAGGAGTCTAGATTTCCTCTGGGCTATTTGTCTCACTAGGAGTCTAGATTTCCTCTGGGCTATTTGTCTCACTAGGAGTCTAGATTTCCTCTGGGCTATTTGTCTCACTAGGAGTCTAGATTTCCTCTGGGCTATTTGTCTCACTAGGAGTCTAGATTTCCTCTGGGCTATTTGTCTCACTAGGAGTCTAGATTTCCGCTGGGCTATATTCGTCCCACGGGTTTTTGTCCAACAACAGGATAATACGTCACCCTGGACTCTTAGCCGGTGATGACTCAGCGTCTGGCTCGGATTAATTGGGCTAATTGTCCGCGAACTCTAAATTTGCTGAGTGAGCGGTTCCTCTATTCCACAAATATCCCAAATAACTTAGAATAACGGTAGCTGCGATGACAGGGTCTAATTAGGGCTAAAATTTTTATCTTGCACCAGCCGAAGAGCGGTACCCTGAGATGGTCTGATAGCGTGCGACCAATAAATTTCTTGATAATTTGCGTGCCCTCCCGAATCGATATGATTAATCCCAATTCTTTTATATATTTCACGGAAGGTAGTTCGCTGCCACCAATCGAAGCTATAGTTAAAATTGACTGAGACAAGTCGCTTGAATTAAGAATTTAATTAGTTGGGACTTAATAAATTGGAAGTAGCTTCAGATTAGTAATTAACAAATATAATTATCAAAACTTATTAATTAACTAGAGCACAAGCAGAACAAAGAGTAATAAAAACTTAACATTGAATAATTAACAATTATTATTAATAATCAATAATTAATAACAATTACTATTAATAATTAATAAGTAAGATCTACAACTTCTTCTCAATAGTTAAGAATTTCGAGATCCTCTTACTCATGTCGAGTATTCGTAACTAGATCTATCACTCACTGATTATATTTATGCACCAATTGGCCGGGCTTCACACAAGCCAATATTAATTACCGGCGGGAACTTCCGCAACAAAGACTAGGCGGACCGTCGCAACAAGGGCAAACCAGGGCAGAGCGGGCGCCCTTCAAATTGGAGCGCGGTATATTTATACCAATTAGTCTGGTGCATTTTAACAAAGATAAAGTTATACTTGTCGCGCAGTTCTTGTACATTATTCCTAGCGCTTGTGCATGAAATCCAGTGAATTACTTGAATGTATTAGTAAACTTATTTCATTATTAGTAATTTTGCATTATTACGGATTTTCCAAGGAGCCATGTCACACATGTGTACGATTACTTCGATCGTATTTTAATAATAATGTATTTTCACGTGATTTGTTTCAATTTGGTCTGTATATCTTGCATCCGAACATACTGAAACATCACCAGTAAAGTGTACGGTAGTCGTAGAAGCACAAGCTACATATGTTACGTACAGTATTGTACTCGTATTTTCAGGGGCGTCGCCATGGATATTATGGCGGGGGACAAAGCCAAGAATTCAACTTGTACATATGTACATTACTAAATTTCTAAATTTCTATTATTTTGAGAATCGTGTTGTCAGAGCCCTCATTTTGGCGCAGCAGGTACTCATTTTAGCGCCACAGGCACTCATTTTGGCCCCCTAAAAAAATTTATTGATTTACCACAACGAGTCAGAAGGTGGGGTGGGGGGACAACATTGGCATGTCCCCCCATAGCTTTTACTGGGGGGGACATGTCTTCCCCCCCGGTGGCGACGCGCCTGCATATTTTACCTGCACACGTACATCTTTACCTGTACAACTGACTTTTGATAGACGTGATCGAGAATTGCAGTCAGCCCAAGGAAACCAGTGAAACACTTTAAAGCATTTGACCGCTTTATAAAACTACTGCATGAAGTCAGCCCTGCGTCGCACATACATTATCCATGTCCAATTTTTAATGAAAGTCCTTTCATTTGCACCTTGCACATTGCTGGCCATTAGGCATATGATTGACCTCGATGTAAACGTGTTGTAACTTTTTTTGGGAAACTGCCAGATCATCACTCTTCGGCTAGCTGTTTTTATTTAAAGCAAGTAAAAACGTTAAAAAATGTAAAACATATTCTCTAAACGTTTATTTGGGTTAAACTGTTTGTTATAACTACTAGTTTAAAATACTAAAAAAGAAGAAATTAAATTACTCTTCATAATAAAGATTCATGAATGATCATCATCAAGACAACAAACATCGTCATGACATTAGCGCTCTTGGATGCTTGGTTGAATGGTTGTTCATATTCCTTTGTTGAATACATAGTCAAAATAGAGCCTAGAGCTAATAGCTTCTACAACGTAGAAAAAAATTGTAAAGAAACTAATCGAAACACAAACAGCACAGCAACTGTAATCATAATCATAGACATAGGGCCTACTTGTTTGAAACAGAACATTCAGGACTCAGGACAGGTGGGTGGGCTAACGTAAGTTTATAATATAGCATCTGTATTAAAATATTACTAAAAAGTGCTTATACAAACCACCCGAACAGTCCGTGTAGGCCTACATAGATGATCATAGATTTATGCACACGAGCCCGGGCATCTCGAAAAATATGTTGCTAAAAGGGATGCAGCCCAGCTGGGCTAGCATTAGGCCTAGCTAGAGACACAGGCTGGTCTAGCACGACTACCACTAAATTCCTTGCTTCTCTGGCTGCGCTGACCTAGCAGATCAACAGTGCTAGGCCTAGTTTATTAGATTAGGCCTAGGCCCTACCCTAGTAGGCTAGTCCCATGCCATATAGTAGTCCCTAGGCCATAGGAAGTATTATGTGTTGTACTTTATAGCACATGTAGGCGTAGCTAGCCATTGTAATGTCTATTTGTTGCATGATTTGGGAAGACAAGTAGGGCCAATAGAATATAGGGCCTATAATGGAAATTTCAATTTCTATTATACACCATTCCTTCCACAGATTAGAAACAATCCATACTAAATTAAAATAAAACAATGTTATATCTATTGTATTGCAATTGTTTTATAAACTCATCAAAAAGCAAATGGTAGGCCTAAGAGGCTAGGGCTAGGCCTATAATAGAGCATAGGCCTCCCTAGCCCTAGGCAAGTAACAAGCCTATAGGCCTACTTGTATCTTAGCCATAGTCTGGATCATGCTGGACTTATGCCGGAGGAAAAATCCAACATTTTTTGGCACTTATGCCAGACTTATGCCAACCAAAAAAAGGTCCCTTTGACTTACGCCACCCAAAAAAAGGTCCCTCACAATTCGGTGATTAATTAAATTCAGAAGTTGCAACTGTTTAAAAATCTCACAAGTTGCGAATTCTGAATCAAGAATCAAAGTAAGCATCTTGAAGCTAAAAAAACTTTTGCTATCCTACAATAGATATTCTGCTATCTAATTTATATAAACTGCAATATTTTAATGAACTTTGTTTTAATGTTGCTCTTTAACATCATATTTAACGCAAATGTGTAATGTTCTATAGTGATAGATTTGATTGTGAATGATCTTATTTGTGCCAACATTTATGCCACTTGATTTATGCCATGTACTTATGCCAAGCACTTACGCCAAGGCACATTTTGGCCTATACTTATGCCAACCACTTACGCCAGCCTCTGGCATAAACGACATGATCTGGACTATGGTATCTTAGGGCTTACCCTACTTCTATCTTAATAAATGATTCTTTAGCTATCACTAGCTATAATAGTAGGCCTATATATTGTTCTGTCTATTTAAATATCCTAAAATCTACCACTAAGTTGTAATAGGTCTAACTTTCTATTTAATTAATCCTATTGTATTTTACTTTTTCAATCTTAGTATAAGTTTAGTAGCATTCCTAATACTAATAGTGTTCTTGGTAGCATCCTTAGTAGCATTTTTATATAAATCGTGTTTGTGTAATCTTGGCCTGAGCATTCTTACTAGTATGTATACTATTCTCCAGTCTAAGCATTACCAAGATTAGAGGGTCAAAGTGCTTAGTCTAAACATGTATTAGAATCTCTAAATATGTATTAGAACTTAGAATCTCTTACTATAAAATGATTGGCAATTTAGTATAGGCCTATGGCAATGTATATGAGAATGTTCAATTAATCTCTCTAATATGAGAACAAAAAATGAAAAAAAAATTTGTAAACATGTTTAGAAGCTTAGGCCTATAGCAAGTGAATAAGTTGGTCTCTTTCCTTTAAACTTTACTCTTAGGTCTTAGTCTTATTTATACTAAGTTGATCAGATATTTAAAACAAACATCAAATATTAAGAATATTTTGCAAATTAAAACAAATATAAAATTTTTGTATAGATTTTAAAACTAGAGTTTTGAAGTAGAAGGGTTTATTCTAAGCAGTTTTGCTACTTTTAATAAAGGTCTTGCTAGTTGAATTCCTATTTGTCTAGAGGAAATTCTTTGAAAGATTAAAATTACAAAAAAGCAGTTTTGCTTTTATGCTACTAACAGTAGTTCAGCCCCAGGGAAGTAATAGAAGTCAGGGGAAATTTAGAAACAGCAAGTTTGTCTACCAATATAGAGCTATTGAGCTCTGGGAAAAGTATCCATTGGGACAAATTTGTGACATTGTATTTCAAGTGAATATAAAAGGAAGTCTTTCCTTGAATAGAAAGATATAAAATAAGAACTTTCCTTCTAAAAATCCTAGGGAATAGGGTAAGTTTAGTATAAGAATAGGGAGGCTAAAAGGTGTTTACCATTTAGTCTAAATAAGGGACAGAGTCTACTTGAACTTATTATACTAAGAAACCAACATTTTCTTAATTGTGCTAGAACTAGAACTAGAACTAGATCTGAACTGAACTAGATCGCACTGATTATACTTGTTCAGGGCCTGCAACTCCACTTGCTTCCTAGGTAATTTTGGATTTGGGATTTCTCAATTTTGGGTAAATAGCAAGAGAAACTATAATTGTATTAATGCTAAATGCCTTGCCATCTAATTAGTACTATATTAATATTACTTTTATGTTTTTTTTCGGGTGGGTTTTTTGCAACTTACCTTGGCTGAGCCCCTCAGATTGGCCAGCTTGGCCAGGTGTTGCACATGTATGATCTCTAAAGACCCTTTAGTCTGTAAAAGGACTAACAGAAAGAAAAATGTCTAGCTGATAGTTTTATTGCCAAAGGCCTATGAAACACCTTAAAACAAAATTTTACTATATAAAAGTTATGTATAATTTGTTATTCATAGCAAATGTTATATAATTTTGTTTTGTTATTTCTGATCTTACAACAATCACTGCAAAATAGAATTCAACAATTGTCATGCATCTCATGGCCTTCAACTTATGGGCATGGGCTCACTATGCTCTTTCAATGGAGTTACATTGCTGGATACCAGGGTAAGTGCTTTTTCCTTTGCTGCTTTACTTTTTACAGTTTCTACAATTTATTAAATTCAGCAAACTAAACTTTAAATTAAAAGTATTAAAATTTTAATGCAATCTCATAATTTAAGTAGCCTAATAATTTTGGTTCATCATTTATATTTGCAAGTAGTTATGTTTCATTTAATTTCTTGCAGAATTTTTTCTAAAATTAAAATTTCTAAGTTTAGTAGTAATTGTCTTGAATAAACCTAGTCTCAAGGATGGTTTCCTAAATTACAATTCAAGGGCTTAACCATTACTTGTGCATCTTAATCTGACTTCAGAAAAATGTGATCCCAATTTTACAAGCCCAACATTTCGTTACTTAACTTAATCAAAAAATTTTTTTCAGCCATCTAGAGACTTTGCACTGTCTCTTGCACCCAGATCCTCAGTTGCTGGGCCAGCATCCCAGATCCTCAGTTTCTGGGCGAGCCTCCCAGATCCCCAGTTGCTAGGCCAATCTCAGATCCCCAGTTGCTGGGCCAGTCTCAGATCCCCAGTTGCTGGGCCAGTCTCAGATCCCCAGTTGCTGGGCCAGTCTCTCAGATCGTCAGTTTCTGGGCCAGCCTCCCAGGTCCTCAGTTTCTGGGCCAGCCTCCCAGATCCCCAGTTGCTGGGCCAGCCCCCCAGAGTGTCAGTTGCTGGGCCGGCCTCCCAGCGTGTCAGTTGCTGGGCTAGCCTCCCAGATCCTCAGTCTCTGGGCCAGCCTCTCAGATCCCCAGTTGCTGGGCCAGCCTCCCAGATGCTCAGTTGCTGGGCCAGCCTCCCAGATGCTCAGTTGCTGGGCCAGCCTCCCAGATCCCCAGTTTCTGGGCCAGCCTCCCAGATCCTCAGATGCTGGGCCAGCCTCCCAGATGCTCAGTTGCTAGGCCAGCCTCCCAGATCCCCAGTTTCTGGGCCAGCCTCCCAGATCGTCAGTTGCTGGGCCAGCCTCGCAGATGCTCAGTTTCTGGGCCAGCCTCCCAGAGTGTCAGTTGCTGGGCCGGCCTACCAACGTGTCAGTTGCTGGGCCAGCCTCCCAGATGCTCAGTTGCTGGGCCAGCCTCCCAGATCCCCAGTTTCTGGGCCAGCCTCCCAGATCCTCAGATGCTGGGCCAGCCTCCCAGATGCTCAGTTGCTGGGCCAGCCTCCTAGATCCCCAGTTTCTGGGCCAGCCTCCCAGATCCTCAGATGCTGGGCCAGCCTCCCAGATGCTCAGTTGCTGGGCCAGCCTCCCAGATCCCCAGTTTCTGGGCCAGCCTCCCAGATCGTCAGTTGCTGGGCCAGCCTCGCAGATGCTCAGTTGCTGGGCCAGCCTCCCAGATGCTCAGTTGCTGGGCCAGCCTCCCAGATGCTCAGTTGCTGGGCCAGCCTCCCAGCAGATGCTCAGTTGCTGGGCCAGCCTCCCAGAGTGTCAGTTGCTGGGCCAATCTCCCAGATCCTCAGATGCCTAACAGTCAAAGTGATGGTAGGTATTAGAAAGCAAGAAAGCATTAAATTGTTCGCCTAGGTTTCTTTTTTCGTTGCAATTCTGTAACCAGAGTCCAAGTTACAGTTGCAAATGAAATTTTTTTATTTTAATTTTGCAACATCAGAATTGCTGTCAAAATGAACCCATCCAACTTTCAGATTGTGAGTATAGCTGCTCGATTATTCGTTATTTTTTACAGGTGTTTCGTTTCACTTCTTCAAGCGCAGAAGCCTGGCAAATGGCAATTGAGGGCTTTTCGTTTTCTTTCGCACCTTCTAGCAATGATTGCCAATTTGCCTGCTCAGTTTCGGCTCTCGAGTGGCCCAGTTTATTTTTAACATTCTGAGGGCTCCGCCCACACGACCGCTGCCGCCTCAGTTCACGCGATTCGATCGCTATTGAGAGCGGAATCTTTTGCCACTCAAAAAGGCTTGGATCTACTTTACACTTTCTGTTTTAGGATTTCATGCGATTGCTTATAGGAAATACTCAGTGCATAGATGTTTACTTGTTGCCAAATGGGAATCATCTTTAAACTTTCATTAAACAGAAGTCTTTACCAGCTAGCTTTTGATTCCAGCTTCCCGCAGTCTCACTCCCGCTTCCCACAGTTTCACTCCCACCCCACAGATTCACTCACTCCCGCTTCCCACAGTTTCACTCCCGCTTCCCAAAGTTTCACTCCCGCTTCCCACAATTTCACTCCCGCTTCCCACAGTTTCACTCCCGCTTACCACAGTTTCACTCCCGCTTTCCACAGTTTCACTCCCGCTTCCCACAGTTTCACTCCCGCTTCTCACAGTTTCACTCCCGCTTCCCACAGTTTCACTCCCGCTTCCCACAGTTTCACTCCCGCTTACCACAGTTTCACTCCCGCTTACCGCAGTTTCACTCCCGCTTACCACAGTTTCACTCCCTCCCGCTTCCCACAGTTTCACTCCCTCGAACCTCCCGCAGTTTCACTCACTCCAACTTCCCGCAGTTTCACTCACTCCAACTTCTCGCAGTTTCAACCGCTTACCACAGTTTCACTCCCAGTTTCACTCCCGCCTCCCGCAGTTTCATTTATTTTCATTCCAAATCTTACAAATAGTACTTTTTGAGAATCGATCAAAGGAATATTTTGCATTTAATGGCATTTTTGCACCTATCTTAATGCTAGCTAATTCACCTGTGATATCTTTAGCACCCAATTAGCACAGTCAGGGTATGCTGTCTCACAATGTACAACTTTTTCATTAGATTAATTAAAGTGTTTGCTTAAACTTTTCCACTCTGGCAAATTTCTGTGTTCTTAACTCAACCACTTTCCAATTCGATTAGTATTGTTTAACTGTGTCTTTGTGCGGCCCATTGTTCAATAAACCGGGTTTGCTGTTACCAAGGGATCTGCATTGATTTGTCTAGAAGCATTTTCATCATAATTTCTTTTTTATTTGCCAATGTGTGCTTAAAGGTTGTTTCAATCCGGTGTTGATTCATAAAGTCACTTTTACCGTGCCATATGAATCTCACATGAGATTTTCTAAGAATCTGCTGTTATCAGAATATCTATAAGAATCTCACATGAGATTTTCTAAGAATCTGCTGTTATCAGAATATCCATAAGAATCTCACATGAGATTTTCTAAGAATCTGCTGTTATCAGAATATCAACAAGAATCTCACATGAGATTTTCTAAGAATCTGCTGTTATCAGAATATCCATAAGAATCTCACATAAGATTTTCTAAGAATCTGCTATTATCAGAATATCAACAAGAATCTCACATGAGATTTTCTAAGAATCTGCTATTATCAGAATATCAACAAGAATCTCACATGAGATTTTTTAAGAATCTGCTGTTATCAGAATATCCATAGGAATCTCACATGAGATTTTTTAAGAATCTGCTGTTATCAGAATATCTATAAGAATCTCACCTGAGATTTTCTAAGACTCTGCTGTTATCAGAATATCTATAAGAATCTCACGTGAGATTTTCTCAGAATTTATCAAGTATCCATAGGAGTAAGAATCTTCTGTTCAAAGTTTCTCCTTTTCTGGTAAATTTTTTAAATTCTATTTAAATACCCTCTATAGAGACTATCACTTTAATTACGAGTATCTTAAATGATCCGTAAGGTAAGACGTGACATACAAAACAGAATCAATCAAATGGATCGATACCTAGATAGAGACAGTTCACTTTTAGTACATAGGAAGGAAGGAATGGCATACAGACAGGGGATACAGACAGGGCATACAGACAGGGCATACAGACAAGGCATACAGACAGGGCATACAGACAGGGCATACAGACAGGGCATGCAGACATGGCATACAGACACTGCATACAGACAGGGCATACAGACAGGGCATACAGACAGGGCATACAGACAGGGCATACAGACACTGCATACAGACAGGGCATACAGACATGGCATACAGACACTGCGTACAGACAGGGCATACAGACAGGGCATACAGACAGGGGATACAGACAGGGCATACAGACAGGGCATACAGACAAGGCATACAGACAAGGCATACAGACAGGGCATACAGACAGGGCATACAGACAGGGCATGCAGACATGGCATACAGACACTGCATACAGACAGGGCATACAGACAGGGCATACAGACAGGGGATACAGACAGGGCATACAGACACTGCATACAGACACTGCATACAGACAGAGCATACAGACATGACATACAGACACTGCGTACAGACAGGGCATACAGACAGGGCATACAGACAGGGGATACAGACAGGGCATACAGACACTGCATACAGACAGGGCATACAGACAGGGCATACAGACACTGCATACAGACAGGGCATACAGACAGGGCATACAGACACTGCATACAGACAGGGCATACAGACAGGGCATGCAGACATGGCATACAGACAGGGCATACAGACATGGCATACAGACAGGGCATACAGACAGGGCATGCAGACATGGCATACAGACACTACATACAGACAGGGCATACAGACAGGGCATGCAGACACTGCATACAGACAGGGCATACAGACAGGGCATACAGACGGGATACAGACAGGGCATACAGACACTGCACACAGACAGGGCATACAGACAGGGCATGCAGACACTGCATACAGACAGGGCATACAGACAGGGCATACAGACAGGGCATGCAGACATGGCATACAGACAGGGCATACAGACAGGGCATGCAGACACTGCATACAGACAGGGCATACAGACAGGGCATGCAGACACTGCATACAGACAGGGCATACAGACAGGGCATACAGACAGGGCATACAGACAGGGCATGCAGACATGGCATACAGACAGGGCATACAGACAGGGCATGCAGACACTGCATACAGACAGGGCATACAGACAGGGCATGCAGACACTGCATACAGACAGGGCATACAGACAGGGCATACAGACAGGGCATACAGACAGGGCATGCAGACATGGCATACAGACAGGGCATACAGACAGGGCATGCAGACACTGCATACAGACAGGGCATACAGACAGGGCATACAGACAGGGCATGCAGACACTGCATACAGACAGGGCATACAGACAGGGCATACAGACAGGGCATGCAGACATGGCATACAGACACTGCATACAGACACTGCATACAGACAGGGCATACAGACAGGGCATACAGACAGGGCATGCAGACATGGCATACAGACAGGGCATGCAGACACTGCATACAGACAGGGCATACAGACAGGGCATACAGACAGGGCATACAGACACTGCATACAGACACTGCATACAGACACTGCATACAGACACTGCATACAGACAGGGCATACAGACAGGGCATACAGACAGGGGATACAGACAGGGCACTTTCCCCATATAGTTAAGTATAACAATTTTAATGTTACTAATTAATGCATTTTTCAGTTACTGTCAGCTCAGTGCAGCTTCAGTCTATCAGTTCAAATCAGTTCCAATAATCAAGTAATAAACAATAATCTATTGTCAGCCCGAACTACTAATTAGCTAAAATAATCATGCTTGGCAACGCTCCCATCGGTGATCGGAAACGCAAGATCTATAATACTAATAGTAGCAATAACGCTGGCGGAGGGCTTGGGCCCAGGCATCAGCCTCCAGCCCCAATGATGTCGCTAATGATGCATCAGGGGCCTGGTCAGGCTCCGATGCCGCCTCATCATCAGTTTGGCAGCAGTGGAAATGGCCAGCAGATGATGCAGATGCCAGCTATTGGTGCAGCTTCCGGCCCCGCTGCTGCCGCCCAGATGGGCCCCGGCATTGGCGGCCCAACCTGCGTGCTGTTTGTGAGCGAGATACCGCAGAATACTTGCGAGTTGGAGCTTAAACGAGTTTTCCAGGTGAGTTCATTTATGTGAATGAATGCGTGAGTTGAAAGTACGGAAATATGTGACAGTCTGGGTTAAAGTGTGACAGCCTGTAACTTAATATGTGACAGCTCGTGAGTTTATGTGTGACAGCCTGTAAATGAATTTGTGACAGCCTGTAACGAAATATGTGACAGCTCGTGAGTTAATGTGTGACAGCCTGTGAGTTAATGTGTGACAGCCTGTAAATGAATTTGTGACAGCCTGTAACGAAATGTGTGACAGCTTGTGAGTTAATGTGTGACAGCCTGTAAATGAATTTGTGACAGCCTGTAACGAAATGTGTGACAGCTCGTGAGTTAATGTGTGACAGCCTGTAAATGAACGTGTGACAGCTTGAGAGTTAAAGTGTGACAGTCTATGAGTGTGACAGAGTCAGCGTGATGTGCCTGAGTGTGACTGTGTGAGGACTAAGACTTGATGGCTGTGACAGTGTTGGCCGTGAGATCATATACAAGTTAACTTACAAGAACCCGTGAATTGCCAGCAGCGATCAGCTGAACTCAAATCCAACCAACCTTGTCCCTCGCTCAGGAGTTCGGCAAACTGGAGCAGATCCAGCTGATGCCGGCCAAAGGCCAGGCTCTGGTTGAATTTCTTCGCTTATCAGACGCTGAACGCCTGATGTCAATGTGCCAGTCCGGCTATATCATTGCAGCTAATGGCGGCAACCTGACTGTCTGCTTTGCTAACAGGCAGCGGATTGACCAGGGACTGGAGTCCTATCAGTCTGCCACTCCACAGACCTGCCTGCTGCTCACATTCTACAATGTGCGAATGGATTTTAACTGCGAGTCTATCAGGCAGATTTGCGGTCCCTATGGCATTGTGGATCGGTGAGTGTTCACGCTGCTAGAGTGTGGGTCAGTAGATGCCCTCAGTGTGGGTCAGTAGCTACCCACAGCCACAGTGTGGGTCAGTAGCTCCCCTCAGTGTGGGTCAGTAGCTCCCCTCAGTGTGGGTCAGTAGCTCCCCTCAGTGTGGGTCAGTAGCTCCCCTCAGTGTGGGTCAGTAGCTATCCTCAGTGTGGGTCAGTAGCCCCTCTCAGTGTGGGTCAGTAGCTCCCCTCAGTGTGGGTCAGTAGCTATCCTCAGTGTGGGTCAGTAGCTCCCCTCAGTGTGGGTCAGTAGCTATCCTCAGTGTGGGTCAGTAGCTCTCCTCAGTGTGGGTCAGTAGCTCCCCTCAGTGTGGGTCAGTAGCTATCCTCAGTGTGGGTCAGTAGCTCCCCTCAGTGTGGGTCAGTAGCTCTCAGTGTGGTCAGTAGCTATCCTCAGTGTGGGTCAGTAGCTCCCCTCAGTGTGGGTCAGTAGCTATCCTCAGTGTGGGTCAGTAGCTCCCCTCAGTGTGGGTCAGTAGCTCCCCTCAGTGTGGGTCAGTAGCTTCCCTCAGTGTGGGTCAGTAGCTATCCTCAGTGTGGGTCAGTAGCTCCCCTCAGTGTGGGTCAGTAGCTCTCAGTGTGGTCAGTAGCTATCCACAGTGTGGGTCAGTAAATGCCCTCTGTGTGGGTCAGTAGCTCCCCTCAGTGTGGGTCAGTAGCTCCCCTCAGTGTGGGTCAGTAGCTCCCCTCAGTGTGGGTCAGTAGCTCTCCTCAGTGTGGGTCAGTAGCTCTCCTCAGTGTGGGTCAGTAGCTCCCCTCAGTGTGGGTCAGTAGCTCCCCTCAGTGTGGGTCAGTAGCTCCCCTCAGTGTGGGTCAGTAGCTCCCCTCAGTGTGGGTCAGTAGCTCTCCTCAGTGTGGGTCAGTAGCTACCCACAGTGTGGGTCAGTAGCTACCCACAGTGTGGGTCAGTAGCCCCTCTCAGTGTGGGTCAGTAGCTACCCACAGTGTGGGTCAGTAGCTCCCCTCAGTGTGGGTCAGTAGCTCCCCTCAGTGTGGGTCAGAAGCCACTCCCAACCATCTCCCTACCCAACAGCTGCCTGGTCGTGAGCCAGCAAGACGGCCTTCTGCGCGCCGTTCTCGAATTCGAGAAGCTGGAAGATGCCGTGCTGACCAAGCCGAACCTGAACGGCGCCAACATGTACGCCGGCTGCAACGCCATCAGCTGCGAATACGTTCGGCACACGGCCTTCGAGTACTTCGCCTCCAGGCACCCGGTCATGGAGGAGTACCGCTACGATCAGGCCGGCGCCATGATGATGGGCGGCGGGCCCCCGCTGGCAAGCGGTTGAGGATGCCGCCGGTGCAGCCGCTGGGAGCCCCGTGCCTGCTGCCGCTGCTGCGGCTGCCGCTCCGCCTGCCCTCATGATGCAGCCCGCTCAGAGCGGCGCGGTTGCCATGCTGCCTGCTGGGGCTAAGCAGCCGGTGAGCCTGGGTTCTCTGATGTCTGTCTGTCTGTCTGTCTGTCTGTCTGTCTGTCTGTCTGTCTGTCTGTCTGTCTGTCTGTCTGTCTGTCTGTCTGTCTGTCTGTCTGTCTGTCTGTCTGTGTGTCTGTCTGTCTATCTGTCTGTCTGTCTGTCTGTCTGTCTGTCTGTCTGTCTGTCTGTCTGTCTGTCTGTCTTTGTTTGTCTGTCTGTCTTTCTTTCTATCTGTCTGTCTGTCTGTCTGTCTATCTGTATATTTTCGTACCTTTTTTCCACATGTCCAACTCACAACCGCAACCGCAGGTGCCGCCCAATCAGCACTGCGTGATAGTGATCAGAGGCCTGAGTCCTCAGATGAACTGCGACCGGCTGTTTAACATCCTGGCCCTGTACGGCAACGTGGACAGAATCAAATTCGTCACCAGCCGGGAGGGATTCGCTCTGGTCCAGATGCTGGACGCTTCATCGGCTCAGCAGGCTGTGGACTTTCTGCACGGACAGACCGTGTTGGGCAGCACGCTAAAGGTGGGACTCTTGTTTGAGGCTAAATAAAGCACTGTAGAGGTTCATCAGGCAATCTTTAAATGTCTTAGATGTCTATAATCGGTGACCTTGAAATGACTATAATAGTTTACCTTGAGATGACTATAATAGGTAACCTTAAGATGACTATAATAAGCGAGAACTATAATAAGCGACCTTGAAATGACTATAATGAGCGACCTTGAGATGACTATAATAAGCGACCTTGAGATGACTATAATAGGTGACCTTGAGATGTCTATAATAGGTGACCTTGAAATGACTATAATAGTTGACCTTGAGATGACTATAATAGGTGACCTTGAGATGGCTATAATCGGTGACCTTGAGAACTAAAATAAGCGACCTTGAGAACTATAATAAGCGACCTTGAGAACTATAATAAGCGACCTTGAGATGACTATAATAGGTGACCTTGAGATGGCCATAATCGGTGACCTTGAGAACTAAAATAAGCGACCTTGAGAACTATAATAAGCGACCTTGAGAACTATAATAAGCGACCTTGAGATGACTATAATAGGTGACCTTGAGATGGCTATAATCGGTGACCTTGAGAACTAAAATAAGCGACCTTGAGAACTATAATAAGCGACCTTGAGAACTATAATAAGCGACCTTGAGATGACTATAATAGGTGACCTTGAGATGGCTATAATCGGTGACCTTGAGAACTAAAATAAGCGACCTTGAGAACTATAATAAGCGACCTTGAGAACTATAATAAGCGACCTTGAGATGACTATAATAGGTGACCTTGAGATGGCTATAATCGGTGACCTTGAGAACTAAAATAAGCGACCTTGAGAACTATAATAAGCGACCTTGAGAACTATAATAAGCGACCTTGAGATGACTATAATAGGTGACCTTGAGATGGCTATAATCGGTGACCTTGAGAACTAAAATAAGCGACCTTGAGAACTATAATAAGCGACCTTGAGAACTATAATAAGCGACCTTGAGAACTTTAATAAGCGACCTTGAGAACTATAATAAGCGACCTTGAGAACTATAATAAGCGACCTTGAGAACTAATAAGCGACCTTGAGATGACTATAGTAGACAGAGGACTTTGATTAAGCTTCTTACAACGCAAATCCATAACAGGTGACGCACTCGGACCAGGGCGCAGTTAAGCGCAACACAAAAGACTTCAAGCTGGCCGACGGCACTCCGGCCGAGAAGTCTTACGACACCGCCAAGCTTAACAGGTTTATGAATCAGGAGGCTGTGGCTAGGAATCAGGCCTCATTGGGTCGGACTGGCCGCATCCTGTACTACTGGGGCTGTCCGGAAGGCACTAGCGAGAAGGTAAAGACTGCTTGTCACAGGTGTCTGGGGAGGGAGGCAAAATGGCTCAGAGGAGAGGATATAAGGGGAGTCAGGGGGAGAGGATATGAGGGTCAGGGGGGGAGAGGATATGAGGGTCAGGGGGGAGAGGATATGAGGGTCAGAGGGAGAGGATATGAGGGTCAGGGGAGAGGATATGAGGGTCAGGGGGGAGAGGATATGAAGGTCAGGGGGGGGAGAGGAGAGGATATGAGGGGGTCAGGAGAGGATATGAGGGGGTCAGGAGAGGATATGAGGGGGATCAGGAGAGAATATAAGGGGGTCAGGAGAAGGTATGAGGGGGGGTCAGGAGAGGATATGAGGGGGGTCAGGAGAGAGGATATAAGGGGGGTCAGGGATAGGAAAAAAGGGGTCAGAGGAGAGGATATAAGAGGGGTCACAGGAGAGGATAAAAGGGGGGTCAGAGGAGAGGATAGAAGGGGGTCACAGGTGAGGTGAGGGGGGGTCAGAGGAGAGGATAAAAGGGGGGTCAGAGGAGAGGATAGAAGGGGTCACAGGAGAGGATAAAAGGGGGTCAGAGGAGAGGATAAAAGGGGTCACAGGAGAGGATAAAAGGGGGGTCAGAGGAGAGGATAAAAGGGGGGTCAGAGGAGAGGATAAAAGGGGGGTCAGAGAAGAGAGGTTGGGCATGTATGAGAAAAAGCGAAATGAAAGAAGATTTCACTGTGGCAACGCAATGACATTGTGGGGAGAACAGATCAGGCAGTGACCTTGAACCGGGCACTCCCGCAGACAATCCGGGAGACGCTGAAGCTGGCCGGAGCCTCGAACCCCACCGAAGTTTCGCCGCAGAACGAGAAAGGCACCACCGGTTGGATCACCTTCAACAGCGTGTCTGACGCCACGGATGCAATCTGTTTGGCTAATCACTCTGAGCTGAGCTCGAATACCAAGCTGAAGCTGGCTTACGCTTTTAATAAGCATCGGGATCGCTGAAATTTTAGCCGCTGAATGGTCGCTAAGCTGGGATTCACCTGCGACGGCAAAGGGTGGCTGACTGTCTTTACAGATTTGACTTTGTGCAGTGCTTTTGGTTTGACTGACTAGTTTCATTTTTATGGATCCCACCTCATGGATCCCATCGATCCGATGGATCCCACCCCATGGATCCCACCCCATGGATCCCACCCCATGGATCCCACCCCATGGATCCCACCCCATGGATCCCACCCCATGGATCCCACCCCATGGATCCCACCCCATGGATCCCACCCCATGGATCCC